>VYXF01002734.1:150334-160720 GCA_013397295.1 Polioptila caerulea | reverse complement strand
AAAAGCACCAAATTATAACTTCTTTGTTTTCTTGAAATAAATTGCTATTTTTGAGGGTTCTGAAAAACAAGTAGGATATATTCTAAAGAATTTTTGCACATAAAGTATTTGGCAATCTATTACTCTGGATATACTTCTTAATGTTTTCTTCCTTTTACCTATTTAATCTGTTACACTATTCTGTGTGAAAAACATGAGATACAGATGATTTTTCCCTTGTCTGTAGCACAAATCTGTGTGGACATGACCATGTGCATTTTCTGCATTTCTCATGCACATTTATAGTTCAGTTGCTGTTGTGTAAGTATGACTCCCTATAGGGAAATGTTTTACAAATATATTACAGAATGTGTATTTGGCTGTATTTGGGTGTATGTTCTTAAATGAATACCACAGTTAAAGAAAAATCAACAGCAGCAGTTTAATAAATTTATACAACACTCCTCCACTTTTCTGCCTACAATCACCATGAGGAATTACAATCCTCAACCTTGCTAATTAAGCAGAATATATACTTTACATGTTCATTGCAGGTTGTTGGTTTAGAGGGGTTTTTTTTTTTGAGATTTCCTTCCTGCAGTTTGTATGGAAGATGGAAAATGAGAAAGGAGTTCAAACCCAAATATTATTACACCAGAAAGGAAAGCTTACTGATTCAGTACTGAATTAGACAATCCCTGGGCGGTGGAATCATATATAACTGGGAACAGAAGGGTGTGCTTCTCTCCCTTCAGAGCATGAGTAGCCACGTTTCCTGATCCAAGAAAGCAAAAACTGAAAACTTCACACAACTGTGAAATGTAAACTATGAATTGAGAAAAGGTGAAATTTTAAGAGTAGTTCAAATGTAGGACAAAGAACATAGCTGGATTCAGTCTATACCTGGGTTTGAAGGCAATTTGGTGATGGTATTTTTTTTTTTACATTACTTTATTTGAGCTGTAAATGTGTATAATTATGAATATTTTGTGTCAATACTCCAGTGACACATGTCTTTGGAAAGAGCTGAAAAGTCGCATATGGCTTAAGAACTACTGCACAGGTCATTTCACCCTCAGAGATTCTCCAAATTCTAATGACCAAGTTGGGCAAAAATATAACTTACTATCTTTTTTCTTCACCACTTTCATTCCTTTTTAAACTTTCAATTCATTTAGCTGTTCCAGATCTCCCCTGTGTAGCTCAGTAGGTATTTTGTTTGAAGATGCTGAGAAGCTGACGATCACCTTATCTTTGAAAACTGCTTTTTCTACAGAGACCAAATTGCCTGTGACCTCATAGAATTTGTTTTCATTTCTTGCAATCTGGGAGACACAGTTCAATTACTGGGAAGTTAATACTAGCAATTAACAGTTGTAATTTACTGGAAGATTAAAGTTGTCAAATTATGCCAAATGATAGCTGAGTTGAGTTTCTTTTATCTAAGTTAAGATGTCAACTTTATTGACATTCAGCTAATCAACCCAGGCCCATTCTGCAGACAGTGGAAAGAACTAGTTTCACCTTGGGAAAAGTTGGGTGTTAAGATAGGAATCCTAGTGCTCTTGTATCAAGTAACCAAAGTCTCAACACTACAGAAAGTAAAAACCTGGATTTCTCATGAAAAAATCTGCCATCGAAGACTTGCGTGAATTGTCAAGGGAAGGATCATGTCAGAGAAGTGACATGACTGAGTGAAATTCAAGTGGCAGGATTCAGAAAATGCAGAATTATAGGCTATATGGGTCCTGTTAAATGAGAGAAATGGAGAATGTGGTTGACTGACTTATCCCAGTCTTACATTACTACAAGTAAAAGTAACATGGAGATATCTTTTCATCATCTGATTAACCTGATAAAGGGAATCTTGAGAGATAAAATAGGCAAAAGCTACAGAAATCATCTTCTCTGTGTAAATTAATAAAAAATTATTCAAAATTCCACTTTTGAAGAATGGGCTTATCATTTTATTGCTACAAAATGGAAATGGAGAATCAGAGGATCACCATTCAAACCCACAGATTCAAATAGCAAATGCCTTATTTGAACTGATACCAAACAACGAACATAAATAATAGAAAACTCAGGAAACAAAAGCAATGTAAATTCAAGCAATAAAAAAAAGGCTGACACTCTCAAAAATCAGACAATATTATTAAAATAAATGGGAAAGTCTAACAGTTAAACACTTAAAACCAGAATACTCTTTATTATTTATAATTCAAAATAAAATATCAAGACTGTTATTTTGGAGAGCCTGAATGTCTAGGGTAGTATATAAATATTTTTATGGAAGAAATGCAATTTTTTAGGCCCAATTATAAAAAGCTGTTAAGTATATGCCTATAGGAAATCCCATTGAAGTCAACAACATATTTAAAATTAGGTATGTTTAGGGACCTATTCTAGAGGCTTAATTCCACCAAAATCTGAAAAAACATTTTATGCTGATGGTAGAATATCAATGCACTTTTCTATACCACAGATTGAAAAGTGATTGGCAAAGATACATAGAAATTGCTGTTTATTACATTAAAATAGGACTTTAGTTGAGGTTATTTTATTAACTTTTTTCCTTCTCTTACTTAAGAAGCAAACTATCAAACGCAAAAGACAAACAGTGACAAGCTTCCAAGATGCCTAGTAAGAAATTGATTGAATTGACACCAGTGTGAAGAGCTGCTAAATCACTCTGAAAGATTATTAATCTTTTTTACAGAAAATAAATGTAGAGTTTATTCTCATCTCTCGCCTTAAAGGACTTTTAATTACATTCATAAGTCTTGTACGGTTCTAGATTAGCTTTTGCCTAGTGTAACAGACTTTATTTAAGAAATCAAAGCAACCTTTGACCAGGTTGGTTAATACACATGACAGGCCTGTACTCTGTGTTTCTCAGTAGCTATGCTATTTGTTTTTTCTAACGTGTAAGTGAATGAGCAAAAGGCTCCTCATCCGATCAGCAGAAGACAAAATAGTTCAGCTTGCCTCTATATTGTTCTGTTTAGATAGACACTTACAGAACACGCCCTTCCACGAGTCTTTCTTTTTCAAAACCATCTAAATCAAGTTGCTTTAACATACTCATATTACCATTGACTTGAAGCAGCCTTGTCTTTCTGTAGATATTCTGCGGTTAGTGATGGGATCCAAACTACATATACAAACTAAGGTACAAAATATATCAGATCTACTATTATTCTAACAGCAGTATCCTAAGACAAAGTAAGAAAACTGAATTATGGACCAATACCTCTTTCTAGTTTAACACTTAAGCTGTCTAAAGTTTCTTGTGTGGTTTTGATGGTGGAGAAAAGGACACACAAAAATGTGTTCCAGTTCATAGCAGAGAAGGATTCTGCTTCAATGTATCTTATCCCATGAAAAATATACATAATACTTCCTTTATTTAGCTTCAGGGAGACCTTTGGAAAATGACACCCTACCATGACATCGATGTAAAATGAATGCTATGAAAATACTCTGGCTTTACCCTCCACCACACTTACAGCTGTGTTATGACTCAATTCTTGAGAGGAACCCAAAAAAGCTGTATAGCTCAACAGATTAATAATTAAAAATCCACCTTTATAAACAACTCCAGCATGTCTCTGACTGTAGTGATTTAGTAAGCAGAAAGAAGGCAGTATGATTTGGAATGTATACCCCATCAATAATCACATCACTTGCCAAAATCTATTTACTTGGTAGAGTCTTGGTGCTTTCTGACCTGCCTTTAACCAGCAGCAGGAGCATTGGTCCTTGCACAACAAAACCCTCTTTGTTGATATCTGCACAGGCCTCAGCATGGCTGACATAGAAAAGAAGCACATTAAAAATCTCACATTTGAGGAAACGTGAAATCCAGTACTGCTACTCAGTAATACACCCTTCTAATAGCTCTTTTATTTATAATACTTAGTGCTTTTACAATTAAGGTATATAAAAACTTTTTAGTGAACATCTCCTGCCTGCAGCAGGCCTTTGAAATTAAACAGGAAGAAAGATATCATTGCTCTCTTATTAAATACTGTGCGAGATCAAAAATTTTGAAAAAAATAAAATCTGTGTTCTACTTTTGCACAATACGAGGATATTGACAGCACACCAAAATAAAAAAAAAAATATAGAAAATCAGTGTAATACAGTCTTAATACTTCTAGAGCACCAGCAGGCATTAAGACTATTTGGAAATTTGCAGAAAGACAAAGATAAATCTCTCCTTTCTTTGAGAAGTCTTACTTGTCAGATTAACTTTTTTCCCCAAGAGTGCTCAAGGTGTACACATGAGGGGAGAATCATGTCCACTCTCCCTTATTTCCAAGGAATATTTGCAAGCAAAGCACTTTTAAATTTGCACATTGTGTATCGAAAAAATAAAGAAACCACCATTCATCTCTGTGAATTACATTTACACCCTCAGTGCCAACATCCAAAGGCATGAGAATGCCTTTTCACTATATAACATTATGCCTGCAATGTTCTGGTGATACTCACTGCCTGTGACAACAAATCAAAATAATTATTTAAAGGCTTTGCTAACAAAGTGTTTCTCTCTCAAACATACACACAAATAATATTTGTGCCTAGACCATTACAGCTGATTGTATTTGAGAGGAAATACAATCACACAAGAAAAGCTATGGTGGACAGAGCATGCTTCCCTCATGAATCATCAAAGTTGTGTGGAATGGAACACTGTCAGCCTTTTCTGACAATGCTAGCTCATTTTAGACTAGTAAAACATTAATTGGAATGGGGAATGAAAGGGCTACGACCAGAGAATTACAATCTGGCTCTCGGACACAGGCTCATCTCTTACAACATTGTTCCAATTCTTTATGTTTTTCCCCTTTTGAAAATATTGAATCAGTGAGGAAGGTTTAGTAATTCCCAGCTGGGTTCCTTTTGGCAATAAAGCCACAACGTAGCTGGCACATTACAGTTGCAGGAAGGAGGGCGGGTGGCAATGAGACAGAAACAAGTTCATATGTGTATCATTCTCTTCTTTCTGACTATTATACAAAGTAAAATAGCTCCAGCTGGAAGGATTGACAGAGACCTGCTCCAGAATAAGCCACAGCCTGCTAGGGAGCCTCCAGGAAGGAGAAAAATACCATTTTGGAGCCTTGCAACTAAAGAACAGAGACATAACTGAAAAGGATATGATAGTGATGTCTAATATTGTAAATGGCACCAAGATGGAGAGTTGAAAACAAGGACAAACTTTCTCACAAGAAAAGACCTAGCGAGAAGATAGGGTTATCGAGCAACAAGTTCAAAAAAAAATGATGGTGCATTTTGTGTGAATTTCTCACATGACATACACAAGGTAAAAGGTTCTCAATGCTATGTGATATTGTGGTCAGCCGAAGTTTAAATGAGTTCTTAAAAGGATAAGACATTTCCTTTCACAGATGGGAAAAGACCCACCAGAAGTTATTAAACTTAAGGATATCTCCTCTGCCTCAGGAAGTCCCTGAGCTACAATTTGCTGAAAGCTGGGAGAATGTGTTGGGGGAGTATCATGGTAAAGTCACCTGGGGAAATACTAAACTCCTCCCCAGGCATCCTCTGCTGGCAGCTGACAAATATTGGATTAGCAGTCTTGTAATCCTATTCTTGCAGTTTGCTGTTCTGTGGTTTTTCACTGTTATTTTGGGGCTGATTGCCCACTGCCATTAAATAGCCCCACATCAACTGAGTCAATTGACTTTCTTTCCCAGGTTAACAGCAGCACTAAGTAACTCGAGCCATTGCTCAGCTAATGATCATAGGACAGAATTTTTTCAGCAGGAGGATTTAGGCTCTATAATCATTCTTTAGTAGAAGGTTTCACACAAAGGATAAGACATGTTTACGTGTACTACAAAATCCACAGGTCTTGAGGTCTCTAGCTTCTAATATAAAACTCCCTAAGCTTATGAGCTTTTAATTTTTTCCAATGTCATCTAGTTCTTACATTCACAGCCAGGTTACAAGTATTATTCTGTAACAATTGAATAAGTTGACTATTTTATAATCTTAACATTTAAAAGAATTAACGTTTCTTTTTGAATAAGTTCAGTGAATACAACTGTACACTGTTAAGTAGGGGAAATTGAAATACACAGGAAAGAAATTCACCAGGTTTCATCAATATTACGGTATTTTGCTAATATAAAAGAGAAGTCAACCTAGCTGCACTTTAAATTATATGCTATAGAATACAAAATTTCTTTTATATATTTTTGCTAAAAAATACCTCTTTTTGTTGCCATTCTTTAAATGGAGATATGAATAAAATTACAAAGCAGCTGTGTCAGTACATTTTCTATGATATGTATGGCGTAAGAACATTTTGGAAGAAATGTCTTTAACGACTAAACTCCATGGAATTAGACTGCAATGAAAATCTTACAAGTAAAATACCTACAGAATCTGAAAAGTGACTTCTTTAGTATGTAACTGAAAATTGTGAAACAAAAAGAAATGTGAAGTTAAACAAAAGGAAAAAATTAGTATGCTTAAGGCAGCAGTTGATCCATTTAAAAACCACCACTTTATCTGTTCTCTTTTCCTCTGCAAAATCCAATAAACTGCCATTATATTCCTTTTAAATGGTTCCATTACAAGGATTCTATAACAACAGACTAATCTCTTGATAATTATAATAAATGCCTGTAATCAAAGCAGGAACCACTTAAAATAAGGAGAAAGGCTGTTTTCCATCAAACTCATTGTAGTTCTGTGACCTTTGGAGCATTAAGCTACATCATACGCTGCCACCTCTAACTGCAACACAGCTTTCCTACCAATCTTGCTCAAATAAAAATAAAAAGGACGCAAGATCAATGGAAATGTGGATTGACACATGGTAAGAGTCCTTACTTTCCAGCTCTGAGCCTTGTAGAACATAAAAACCTCAGTTCACAAGATTCCAAAGGCTCAAAGCTGGCAGGATTTAGCCAGCAGCTCTTGCACGGGCTTCCCTTCAGGAGGGAAAGGGGGAAAGACCAGACTGGTATTTTAAAAGATCATGCTATGGCAATGTGAGCTGTATATCACTACTAATGCTTAAGAAAGTATTACTTTTCAGAAAGAAAGGACATTTTATCACAAAACTTGATATTGTATTCACATGAACAAACAATGTTTTCCAGAGATCATTTAAGAAACTGAAGGCTGATAAAATTACGGGAAATGACTATATATGATCAGAATGGCTTTCATCTGCATTTTGTTAGACCCAGCATTGATTTCACTTTTCAGCTGTGAACAGCAAGAGGCCAGCTGTGGCCAAGGGAGAGAGCAAGCAATGAACCAGGGTCACAATAGAGGCTGAGTTGTCAGAAAATTTAACACTTTTAATGACTAAATCTCAGCAAAAATATCTTCAAGTTACAACCACTTGAAAATTATATCCAGTGGGTCCCACAAACTGTCAGAGAATAGAAGATTTAATTTATGACAAAGTAAAACCTTTGAACTCTAGTTATGTGAATAAACAGCATTATAAGGGGAAAACAAACAAAGCAAGGAAAATATAAAATACATTGCCTTCAAGGCAGAAACAACTACATTTTACTTCCTATTCCCAGATGTGTTAAGGGGAAATTTATGACAGCATACTGAAAAGCAAGATTCCCATTGTGAAACCCTTCACATTTATTTAACTAAGCACAATCATTGAAAATGACCTTTATCCAAACCCTTCACAGCTGTCTTAAAATGATCTAAAACTATTGCCAGATTTTCTTTAACTAACATTACTTTACAAAGTCATTACCCCAGGGCCATATTACACTACTGGCAAGTAAACACAAATCCATTTTAAACAACATGATACGAAGTTTTAATGAAATATTGATAACAAATTGAAAACTCCCCATTAAAAAGGTGCCAAACAATACAAATTATCTTCATTTTCTGTTCTAGTAATAAATACTATTTCCCTATTTTTGATAACATATTTTTCACCTATTAGAGATACATATAAAGAGAAAAATGGCTACTGCATAAAAAAAATCTTACATTTAAAATGGTTATTAAATGAGGTGTCAAAATCATTTTTTAAGTGAAACTGTTCTAGTAGCATATAGTGAAAAAATATCATCATCTTTTCTCCAAAGACAGCACATCCAGAGTGTACATTACTCTATAAAATTAAAGGGCTACTGACATAAATTCATATGGCAGTTTTCATTGCAGTACACTAATAATTTAACAGTGTATTAATAATGTTTAGTTCCAAGACTTAAAAAGCAATGTGTCAAAACAATAAATACCTTAATATTTGTCCTTTTTTTTGTTGTTTTGGTTTTGTTGTTTTGTTGGGTTTTTTTTAATATGAATACTAAACATTAAGATTAAAAGATTGTTGCAGGAGCTGGCATCCTGCAGGTCCTGGTCAATTGACAGGGAATAGGTTAAAAAAAAAGTTAATCATACTTGTGATGCAACACACATAATCTGAATACTTGTGGATTCAGAACAGAACAGCTTAGTTTCTAAAATAAAAGTATAGAGCCACATTTAATGTGAGTACATACTGTGGGAAAGGGTGGAGAGGACTGTATTAAGGGGCTGGTTAGTTCAGTAAATCATGGCTTTAAGATAAAGATGATTACAGTGGTTCCTTGGTGTGAGAGGAGAAGGGTACAGGAGGTTCATTTCACCACCAAGTAATTATGCTGACCCAGAGTGTTACCATTTATCATGGCTGAAAGATGACACTCACTGTTAGCCAAGGGAAACTGCTAGTCAAATGCTTCCATCTAGATCAATACACACCACATTTTTCTGCAGCCAAAAGTAATTATACAACAGCAAACTTCACAATCAATACCCACTCGAGCTAACTTATATTCTGCTGCACAGACATGAAGGTATGGCACTCTTAACTTCCACTGAAAACTACTGCATGTGACCCAAATTAAAGGGTTTCACCCTGCCATCACAAAGGATTTTGCTGTTTTCTGAGAAAATCTGTATCATGTTTTCTCTGTCATTAAAAACCAAGAACATCCATGCAGGTTTTAAGGACCTGAAGCTGAAACTGATGTTTGTATTATCATTTCATAAAGTCTCACTTAACACAAAATAAAAAAGAAAATCAGTCAATTAAAGAAAAATCAATCTTCTTGACCATTGAAAGCTGAAATAGTTTCTGAGGCATTAGTTTTTAAAAGCTGCAGTAGAAGACCTGACCTTTGTGAACTCAAGAGATCAGAAAAGGGAGAAACATATATACCTAAAGTATTAAATCAATGTCATTTTCAGTATTACACACATAAACACATATTCGTATTTGTTTACACAGAGATGCTCACACAGTATTACCATCAAGCAAGCTAGAACACAAAATTGGGCTTTAAGAGTTTAGATTTTGTTCCAAAATACATCGAAATGTCAGTTTTGACAACTGCTTTCAAAAAGGCAGAGCTTAGTCTTATAAACCAATCTAACCCATCAAGAAAGGTTAAAGGGAAGAAAAAAATCACTACTTCAATAAAAAAAAAAAAAAATTGACATCCAATTTTCAAGCTGATTTATCTGTGGAAAGCTAAAATTGATAGTTTGCCATTACTGGATAGCAGGCTGTCTAAGAAAGCTGTTACAAAGCCTTTCATTTTGATTTAGCCACATGGATCAATACAAACCTATACTGTTTCAATTTTACAAATATTGATTTTCTGATATAACCTCTGCAGGAGAACATTCATCACCTGCCATACTAAAAAATATTGAAATTTATTTTGTAAACTTTGATTCTCAGCAAAATATAGTGTTCTACTGAGTGAGGTGGAATCTATTTTTCCAGATAACAGCTAATCACTGCTAAAATGTATTTTGAGTAATATGCTTTTGCCTTTCCATTTCAGAGTCTGACTAACACTGTTAATCCTTTAACTGGATTCATACCAAAGAAGATCATAATATTTTACTTTGTTTTCTCATCAAGTATCTTGAGATTCCTAACAGTTTTAATGGCCAGAAAAAAAATAGTACTCCAAATTTGAATATTCACTATTTGCTTCCTAAATCTAGAAGCATTTAATGCTTCAGGAGGATGATTTCTTATTTTAAGACACCAAAGAAAAAACAAATTCTCTAAGTAGAAACAACTATTTAATGAAACAAAGATCTTTATCCTATATTTACACACCAATACTATTTTCACAGGCTGTTACAATCTGCATATTGCGCTTAGAGCTGTAATTCCTCAGCATTCAAAATATATTATTTTTATATGTTATTAGCTCATGATTAGGTATTGATTTTTGATAGCTCATTCAAACTGATCTAAATACTGAATTCATTTTTAGAAAAAATTTAACCTTGTAAGACAATTTTAATTATATAACTTTTCTTTTTTTTCAAAAAATTTCATCAATCACAAGTTACTATTCAACTAAAAAAAAAAAA
>VYXF01002734.1:115634-150055 GCA_013397295.1 Polioptila caerulea | reverse complement strand
AAAAAAAAGAGAAAATTAGTTATTACAAAAGGTCTGTAAGACACTAAGCTGGGAGAGAAAAATCACAGAATAATTCAACTGAAGATAGAAGTAAGAAGCTTGCTAGTCAAATCAGATGTGCCTTTTCATCCTGTTCCAAAAATGCCAGGAACAGGTCTTAAGAGCATTGGTAATGGCTCATGCAACTAGAATGGATTCTATATGAGCCAGCACACAAATCTTTTTATGCTGGTGCTGGTTCAGATGATGATGACTTACCCATCAAAACAGTGAACTGTAAATCTGAGGCGTAGAAAAACCTAAAGAACTACACAATTAAAACACGCTTAAAAATAAAACAAAACAATACTAAATAGTTAAGACAATTTTCTTAATAGAAAGGATATTTATTAAGCTCTACTTTCAGGGCTTTTTCTTCCTTCAACAGATTTCAAGTCATTGTGTGAGCAGTGTGCCATGATTCACACGTTAGAGATGGGGAAAACAAGGCAGACAGACAAAGACTGATATCATTTATTCAGTGTTGACATGTCACCTCACTGACACCACCAAGATTAAACTTCATTATTTAGGGCATAAAGTGACTGCTTTCATAGCTGAAGTAAGAGCCTTGCTCTCCCATATGAACTGCCCTGTGAATTCTGAAGGGGAGAATAGGTGGAATAGTTGGTATGCCTTGGTTGGTTGTAAGTACCATGAATTGTTGCTCTGGTTTGTTGTTGGCACTTAGTAAACCCACTATTACCATAAATATGTATGTTTTCAACAAATTTCAAAATAATTCAAGAAATTTGAATACCTGATATTCCAATATGTTATTCAGATTTTTAAAAATCCAGCATTTTTGAAATAGAGCTGTGTTTATGACATAACAAAAATTTATCTTCATTTAAATTAGTATTTAATAATTTCTCTCCTTACAGGGAAGGAAATGAAACTAAACTTTTTTTAAAATTTTGTTTTTAGAGAAAAAGTAAGGCTTTCTTTTTCTCTGGGTTTGTTTTGGTTTTTTTTTTGGGGGGGTGGTGGTGTTATTTTTGGGAGGCATTTTTAAAATTTTGTTTTTAGAGAGAAAGTAAGGCTTTCTTTGTCTCTGGGTTTGTTTGGATTTTTTTTGGGGGGTGGTGGTGTTATTTTTGGGAGGCATTTTAAAAATTTTGTTTGTTTGTTTGTTTTGAGAGGGTTTATTTAGAGGAATTATTTTAATTTAATGAATAAACAAAGAAAAACCACAGAGGTAAAATATCTTCTTGACACGGGCTGCCGTCATCTAATAATGGCAACAAATAAGTAAAAAATACAGCAATTGTAGTGAATGTGGTTAAAGAACATTTCTTTTATTAAGGCTTTCCTGTATCTAACAGAATTCAGTACAATAAGAAAATGACCTTCTAAAATGTAATGGTGGTGATTATCCATAGAATGGCTGTAGCATGCAAATATACAGCAGCCATGTAAAGGGACAAAAATCAGGCAGCAACTTCACAATGCTTAAGGGCTTCATATTTTACAGCAGCAGAATTAATGGAAAAGTTAATGTAGCATTGAATAACAGTGAGCTGCTCAGCTGCTGCTACTGCTGCAGAACATTTAGATCATGGAAATAACACATCATTTTTTTCACTCCTATTGCTTTCCTGACCCACAGATAAACAACTCTCACCCACCCTCAAAATCAAATGCAAAATATTTCTGCATTACCCAGGGGTGCTTAAGTAACATGCCCAAGCATATAATTTTTCTTAATGTTTAAAATTTAATTGTGTCCTGCAGAACCTTTTGGAAGTCCTTCCTGAGCTGGCAATGACACACTTTCAGAGCTTAGCAAAACATTATCAAAAGATGCAGTTATACAGGGAGTACCACAGATAAAACCCAAAACTGACCTGTAGATTTAGCTTCTGCAACAAACATGGTAAAAAAGTAATGCACATGGCTTACACAGATTCTCCATTCAGAAAGGAGCATGAATGAATACCTAGTGGAGGCCAGGTACATCAATTTTTTCATTGTGTGTGTTTCAGAAGAAACATTCTGTTTCTTTCCAAGGAAGATATATTCCTCACCAAGCAAGAATCACAACATAAACAGTATCATATGTCAAAAAAACCCAGTCTAAAACTGAGCCTCAGCATACTGATAAGCTAAAGGATGACTTACCCTAAAGAAAAACATAATTTCTATGTTAAAAAAAAATAAATCTGTTTTTAAAAGACAATTGGTAATATTTCTCTAACACTACTGAATTGTTCATAGATTCGAATCTGTCTTTTGTACTATTTTTAATTTTTTTTTATTTAATCAGGCTTCAAAACTTTATGACACCTGCTTTATTAAAATGTAACAGACCATACAGTTTTCATTGAAAACGCTTCCAGAGAAATTGGCCATTCCACACAGATTTCCAATCAAAATTTTAATCCCAAGATTATTCAAAATGAAAGGTAGTGTATACCTGGGGAACAATTAAACAGTGTGTCTATCTGGGTGCTCTAAAAGCATACTAACTGAGACTTTTATTAACTCATCACGATGATCTCACATTAAAAGACTCTTATGAAGGAAACTATTTCTTCTTATTCACCCTTGTCTGGCATTTGGCCAAAAAAATGTACGGTAGCTTTTTTATTTTCTCTCATTCTTCTCAGTGGTTCTTAATTTAGATTAAATCATAAAGGATAGTAGAGACCATTTTGGTTTGTGAGATACATATTAAAACTTGCTTCTGCCTGCTCTTCTTTTTTGACAGGTTTCACTCCCTTAATTTTCATAATTTTTTGCTCAACAGTTCTGTATGAAACTCTACCACTAAAAATACTGAATACCACTGAAGTTCACTAAATAAATTTCCTCTACTATTAAACTGTCATCAGCTTTGAAAACTTCCCATTTGATTCAAGACTATAGAAGAGGTCAGGGCAATATTCAGTGTAAAAGACTAGTATGTGTTTAAAAACAATGCCATGTTACCTAACAGAAACTGGAAACTTTAATGTCTAGATATGAAAGAAAATTAGAGTGAACATGTTTTAATACCAAAACAACACTTCCACTCACCATGAGGTAAATATATCATCCTTTACTTTTCTCCATGTTTTCACATAACAGAAGATATATTATGCAGAAAAATTATCACACTCTTATGGCAGAGTATTCTAAAGGTTTCAGTAGTTTTTATAAATTGGGCCTAAGAGACATCACATTTAACTTCCTCTTTATGTACATTTTTATTGCTTCCTACCATAACTGCAAACATGGCTTCTAGTAAATCATCTAAAGAAATCACTTTCACATGAATATTTCCTAGATTAAGGTTGTGGCTGTAACAAAACCAAAAGCATCCCCAGTCAATAAATTTAATTGTGAACTAGGAAAAATTGTAAAAAAAAATAGGACACTAATTTTAAGAAATAATTGAAATATTAGTGTTTTGGCATTATATATACAGACTATTTTTCAAAACATTGGTTAGCGTTCTGAAATTAAATACAGAATATGTGTGTTTTATTAATTTTTTGGTAGATTTTCTAATCTAAACATTGGATAATGTGCTACATTATTGGGTTTTAAAATGGTTCAGCACTATTGAATGCTAAAGAAATACTTATGGCATAAGACAGTATATTACTGAAGCTGAAACAATCATTGGACTCTGTTTTATTCATCTTCATCTGTTTTATTGAACTACCTGCAGGGAGCTTTATGGGTGTACGATCATGTCAAGGTCACAGGATTAAGTGAGCTGTGATGACAGTAAACAAGCCTTTTCTGTATATTTTAAACGGTCTCACTGAGTTACTTAAAATGCCATAAACATAAATAGTCTCCTATCTCTACAACACATCCATGACAGATGACTTCAAAATATAACACTCCTGAGCAATGGAGCTTTACAACCTAACCAGCAGTCCATACTATTGACAACAGATACCAATAAACTGGGGAGCCCAAATACTGGGAGAAGCTTGCAATCTGTCACCTTCAGATATATTATATCTGTAAGTGTACAAGAAATACACCTACAATATAAATCAAAACTCTGTGAGAACAGATATTACTGCTGAAAACAACCAGAGCTTACAGGTTATGTAAAGACACAGTCATAAAAAAAAAGTAAATGCATAATAACAAATGCACCAAATCTACATAAGCTATGTAAAACCAGATAATAAAACCAAGCCTACAAAGTACTTTCAATATCAATCTGAGTGATGTAATTAGTCTTTAGAATTATACTGTGCATATACTGTGCATCTATTTTATCAACAAGGAATGTGGTATAATCAAGCACAGCAATCTCCTTCAAGTCATGTAACAACTATGACAGACATCATGATTCTGAATTAGCCAAAGTAAATCTGTGTAAACTTACTTACTTATTTTTCCCCTGTTTTGAAAAGTTAAAATTAATCAATAAAAAAAAAAAAACAAAAAACTCAAACCAACCAACCAACCAAAAAACCCACAAAAAATCCTCCAACCAAAAGCGATCAATTGAAAGAGAGACATATGCTGGGAATGTTTTTCAGAAATCAAAATGTGAGCTGTCTAAGGATGATCTTCATAGTTTAGTATCTGTGAACATACAGACTAGGCTAAAAAATTGCGTACAGAAACACTAAACCCAAGGAAACTTCTTGCTAAACTATATTAAGGTGAGAGAGAAGGGACAAGACTCTGGTTCTGGCCTCTGTGTCCAAGTAACCATGCTCTTCCTGTATGCCTGAAGACAGGACTTCCTTCTTATGTGGCACTTGGGAGCAGCAGCTCCATGTGCACTTGCCCATCATTCCCCTGCAGCAAGATGGGGATCCAAGCATTGGCTTAGGAAAGACCTAAAGTATTTTGAATGAAGAAGGTGTTGTACCAGAGAGAAGTAAAAATGGGTGGTAAAAAAATCATTAGAAGGGTTGATGTTTTTTTCCCCACTGTGGAAAAAGAGGAGAAAACCCCAACAATAGAGCAGACAAGAAAAATAGATCAGTATACTACATGTATTAGCTGATTACACATTGCCACGAGGAAAAAGGAACTAAGAAGACAAGAGCTAGGTTTAAAAACACATATAATTAATCTAATTTTTAGCAAAGAAAATGATGCAATAATGCACATGCAAATTCAACGATAAATCTCTCAAAGACATGGAACAGATTTCCTAAGCTGTTTGCAGAATTCCACTCTGTACCGCACAAAGAAAGGGGGATGCAAAGGATGTGATTGGGATGTGCCACACTACACCTTCCTTGGTGCCTGAAGATAATTTAATCTTCAGTTCCTTTCCAGAATTTCTCCTCAATTTCTGAAATTATTTGACCATAGTATCGTTGGACATAAATACCTTTCAAATAAAAAAGTACAAGACATTAAGCTTTTGAGAGAAAGGGAATCAAAATTGTTCCACTGGGTTTTCATTTCTGGTTAGACTTTGCATTTCTAATGTCTACAAGAAGAAATGTTGGACAAGTCTACCAAAACAGTACAGATTTTTCTTTTAGGGAAAAAAAAAATCTACATCTTGGCATTCATCTTCTGTAATATTTTTGAAGCATTTCACATAGGAAAGAACCCTGGATTTTAATTGTACTTATAAAAGACTTAAAAATAGGGTCTTACCCATTTTATGTCAGAAAATAAAGAATATGTCAAAGAATATTAATTTCTGAGAAAATATGGCCTTCTTAGAAGCATAAAATTTTCTTATTCAGAATCTTCAGGTCCATGGCTTTTATTCTGTTTTTCTTCTTTGCTTTCTACTCTTTTATATGGGAATATGGGAAATCCACTGCTATATTGCACAGGTATTACTAGATAGACATGTGAGGAAAAGTGAACAAAGTGGTCCCTAGCAATGAGAAATTCTTTCCTCATGGTTTCTACTGAGTTTCTACTTCTTTTTAAATTGGAGGCAGGAAAAGAATGAGAACAGATGCTAAGAACATTGTGTAATGCTAGTAACTGTTAGTCCAGTCTGATGGTAACTACTGCAGAGTTTGTTTCTGCTGTAAGAGCTAGGAGGAAAACATGAAGGCAGAAGGTACTTTGAAGCCCTACCAAGGTATAGATAATTCAAAATCAAGACTGACTGAATTTGAGATCCCTCAGGAAATCCCGAGCTGAAAATGCAAGGAGTCTGTGTGAGTATTAGATGGATTCATCACGTCTACTTTTCCTATCTTTCTGTTTCTTAATTGTTCATTTATAGTTGAAGGTTACAGGGCTGGATGAACCACAGGTCTGAACCTTTATGGCTGTTCTTGCGACTGGTACCCTGGAAGCTGAAAGGCAGTGTGTGCATGCACATGCTAAATCCATGGCCAGACTTAAGGAGGAGCAGAAGACCCCCCTCAGTTTGCTAAGGGTGCCCTTCCTCCTGATATAGGTATAGCCCTACAGTAAATATATATACAGCAAATTGTATGAAATTTGGATTTGTATTCTGATTACTGTTCCAGTTAAAGGAACCATTGATAGCTAAAGATCTGTTGTCCCTAAGTCTTAAATAAAAACAAAAAAACCTTCTTTTCTTTTTTTTTTTCTTTTAGAGAAACTCCAAATTTAAGCAGGAAAAAAGCAGAAAAAAAATAGGAAAGAAGAAAAAAAATCCTCATTGCAGAAGCTGTAAAGTGAAAGTGCAGAAGAGTTCCTTCATTATAATGAAATTAAATGTACTGTACTTCCTAGAGAGTAACAAATCTCTCCGTAGAGTTGAACAAGTCTTTCTTGAGCACCACTTGTTTCTCACCATTTGAAAACACTGCCTCTTTCCAAAAAAAATATTTTTTATGTGGTTTCTTCCAGCTGTGGGAAAAAAAATCCATAGAAAGTGCCATATTTCAAAATGACTGAGCAACCTTGCACCAATACAGAACTGAATAAATTCCACATAAGCACACTGTGAACTTGCTTCTACATCCCATCTCTGGTTATACAATGCTTCTTTCTTTTTGGCAGGTATCTCTATATTGTAAATATCACCCTACACCTACTATTAGGAAAGTATACAGAATCCTTCCATCCCCCCTTTTCCATCATGCTTGTCAAAATCCTCAGCTCCTTTAGCAAGAGCTCCTTCAAATAGTCTCTGTCTTCCAGCACAGTGGTAAGAAGTCAGGGAGGAAGGAAGAAAGAGGGTATGCAATGTGTGGAGCAGCCATGCAGTTGAAAGCATAGTAAAAAATTTAAAAAGTTGATTGAAATGCAAAATACTACAATAGAGTGATCAGATTACCAAAATTATCTCACTCAGGTTTAAATCCAGCTATAAATGTGTAACTAATACTGGACTGAAAATATGTTGCTGACACATTGGCTGATCTCAAGGTCACTCAAATACTGCAGTAAAATAAAAGCAACAGAAGACAGGAAAGCATTTTCTTAATGTTTTATTGTGAAGAATTAATCTTAGAACTAAATATTTTGAACTTGTAATAGGATAGCTAATAAACAAGCTAAAAAGTGTGCAGTTCCACCAAACCAATATTGAAGAATAAATTCTGCCAAAAAAAAAAAATCCACCAATTCCAGAAACAGAAAATTTATAATTCTTACAGAGTATGTGGTAAAAAGGCAGAGCCTTAGGAGTCCCTCTAAGAAATGGCATGTCAAACACATTTCTGGATCCAGTAGACAGGATCTGGTCCCATACCTTTTCCACCGTTCTACAGCTCCCTTTGTAATTTATGCCTAGCAGTTAAAATGAGCCAGAAATGAATGAATAGCTAAACCAGACTAATCAGATTTGCAGTGGGGGTTAGAATAGGTTCTGTGCCTCTCTGAATTTCCTAAGACAACAGCTAGTATAGAGATGTAGTCAGTGAATGACAAAGGATGGTTGTAAGGGAAAAAATATACTAAATTCCTGTGATTGGTCTCCCTTGCTGTAAACTGGAAACATTTGGTTTAGAAACTGTGTTCTTCCAGAATCAACTTATTTAACTGCCAACCCCCATAGGCTTGGGAAGTGGAATTTGCCTTCCGTTCTCATCCCTCTGGCCCCCAGTAGAACCCAATCTCTTCAGAAGCACACGCTGCAGAGAGAGACAAAACTAGCTGTCTGGCAAGAAACTTTTTATTTCCAGCCTGTCTCCCTAGACGAATTTGGTCTTCACCACAGAATGAGTTTGACAGCTCTGCCCTCCACCATGAATGATTAATTTGTTATGGGTGTCTAGTTTAACCAAAGATGGATTTGAACAGAAAAAGCCCTTGTGTACTTGCTATTTGGTACAGCTGCTTTAATGTAGGTGGAACCTCCTTCATTAAATCTCAGAAAGCAAGAGAACCAAGTCTCATTTTTAAATGTCATTTTCCTCATTGTAATAGTCCTCCTGTGAATATCAAAGCTGATCATGTGAAAATATCTATGACACATATTTCATATTTAGATTTTGAACATGAATTGGAACTCTGAACTCTTTTTTATTGCCCTAAATTACTTTAAACTTAAACTTATACAAACGGTAAGGTAGAAATACATTTATTCAGTATTCTTGAATAAAAGTTTCTGAAAAGTTGAGATATCTGATAAAACCAAGAAGCTGAAGTAAGACAGTAACAGCTTATGGGCCAAAACACAGGCATGCATATGGTTGATAAGGAGTTTGAACTATGTATACAGACAAGTTTTACAAAACTTTTTTTTTTTTTTTTTAAGAAAGATGTGTATGGGGAGAGACACAGATGGAGAGGAAGAGAAGCACCATATGAAGCTGACAGAGAAGGCAGAAGAAAGCATATGTTGTGACACAAAAACTATAACCCTGAAAAAAGCTGAGGGTAAGTGCTGGCTTAAAGAAGCTTGGAATGCTAAGCTGTGAAACACTTAGTTTGATTCTTCCTGATGTTGCAGATTCCCTCTGAACAAGTGACAATGCATCAAGGAAATAACCAGCTCATCAATTTCTCATCTGAATGGGAAAAACCTGCAGATTTTAATTTTGGTATAATGCTGAAATTAAAAAAGGGAAAAAACCAAGGATGTTTAGGGTAAGCTATTATGAAGATTCCAAAAAGTATCAACTTGCTCAAATGCAGGAAACAGAATTAGTTTTGTTGAAGGGCCCAAACGGGATTCATAACAAACTAATAGGATTCATTTTGAAATTTATTATGCTTTGTCTGAGATATGTAGATGAAAATGAGTCAGTAAATTTCCATTTGTTATAGAGGATTTGATGCTCATATTTGGAAGAAACTGAGAAAAAGAACTTTGGGTTTCACTTTAAGATATAAAGGGAAAACAGTTGTGAAAGAGGAAAGAAGCTAACACTGACAAGCAATAAAAATGAAAGTTTTTTCTCAAACTGTTATTTACCATTTTTAGTCAGAAGGAGATGAAAGGGTAAAGAGATTCTTGGACCATTCAAACTACTGATTGATTAAACTACAGACAGGAATTTGTTGTATAGTGTTACTGTTTTTGTAGGCATTTATTCAAATTGTGGAGTATTAGCCTATAATTAATTTCACCTTTGTAAACTAATAGCTAATTAGGAAGCTAATTGAAATGCAAGTCACAATTAATTTATGATATTTTTTGTTAAACTATCTATATATATAAATATTATCTAACTTAGAATTCAAAACCTCATATGGTATTTTGTTGGCTCATACCATTCAATATCATTCTTGTTTCTTCAGACATTTTGGGAAGATTTTAAGATAATATATTTAAAATTAATAAACCACAAATACTATACAATGTCAAATACAACAAAACATCAGACCTCTTGCTTTTCCACTCAGTACTAACCTTCTGTGGTTCTTAATAGTCTCTTTGTTTCTTAATGAACAAAGAGTAAGCTTTGTGGCACCTACAGATTAAATAGTAAATGCTGGTTGCTTCTTTCTGCAAAGGCAATATGCAAAGACACAAAAGCTGGGAAGGCTTAGAAGCTCATTGTGTTGAATTGCAAACACAAGGAAAACATTTCTCTACAGTTATGTCATATTTGATGAAATGAAACGATGATATTTTGTTACATGAGCATCTCTGTGAAAGAACTTGAAAATTGTTTGTTTATCTTAAAAAGAGATAAAGAGAAACATACAGGACAAGATAGGACAAGAAGACATGCCCTCAAGTTTGGCCAGGAGAGGCTTAGATTGAATACTGGGAAAAATTTAATCACCAAAAGGATTGTGAAACTTTGGAACAAATTGCCCTGGGAGGTAGTTGAGTCACCAGCCCCAGGTTGTTTAAAAGGCATGGATGCCACATGGATGTGGCATTTAGGGACATCATTTTTTGGTGGATTTGGCAGTGTTAGGTTAATGGTTGAATCCAGTGATCTAAGAGGTTCTTTTCAATTGAAATGATCCTACAATTCTATGCGTATTTGTAATTTATGCTACAACTAACAGTAAATTGGTAGTCACTGTGCAGATAGAGAACTGAGGCTTTGGAGAATCACACTCATGTCTGCCCAAACATTTACCTATCTTACTCATTTTGGATATCAAAAGTCATTGCTATTACCCAAGTATTTATTGTACAGAAGTGATGGCCCATTTCTTACCCTGCCCCATCTGGGCCAGAGAAGTATCTCCCTAAATTCACCATTTCAATGAAGGATCTCCAGCTCTCAAGATGAGCAGGAGACCAGAGGTGTGTCTTCAGAACTGGGAACATTTTCCCAATGGAAATTTTAAAATCACGACAGAAGTCTAGAGGCCTAGAGTGATAATGTGGTTTTTGTGTGTTTTTAAAGTAACTGTATTACAGACAGCCTGTATCTCTCAAGGCACAGAGAAGCATGATTTTATTAAGGGACTGCTAATGCTCTAACTCCTCATCAGGAATTAAAAAGAAAGACTTGAGTCCTGTTGTGTTTTGTGCCAGCCAAGACCAGAGGTGTGTATGGTTTTGGAAGCCATCTCAACTTCCATAATGAAAAAGTATTGGAGTGTCTAATTAACAACAGTTTTTGCATTCTGTGGCTGAGGAGTTTAATGAGACCCCTCTCCATTTTCTGCCCTTAAAGCCTTTCAGATCTGCCCACTGAGTGATGTTGGTCCCTAGCAAGGCTCAGAGGCTCTTGCACTGGGCATCTTGCTCTCCCTGCTGCCATCCCAGTCCTTCCCACTCACAGTCCACTAGTCCCATGACAGAAGGTGCACTTCTGTGCTGGATAACAAAACTACTACGGCACACGCAGCCAAACCTACAGAGCAAGGCCATTTCCCAGCTGGCTCCTGCAAATGGGAGACCCCACTTGGAGACCTTGTACTGTCACCATGGCCCCCTTCTCCAGGTAAAGCCTCTGCCTGTGGCTCAAACACAACCAAGCCAAATGCAGCACCTAGCACTGCAAGCCCCGAAAGGGGAAAGAAGCTCTGCCAGTAATTGAGAAGCAGACAACATTAGACAAGTTGCATTACAGGGATAAAATAAGAATTCCTTTTGTTAAGTGTAAGAAATGTCATAGGTTTGTCACAGGTGTCAAACTACTTTACGTTCCATCAGAAACTACCATGCACTCAAGAGAAACCAAGCTGCAGCAATGGACTGTTGCCACTTAGGATGCCCTCAACAATCCAGGAGATAAAAGTCATTTGGCCTTAACAAGAAATAGTCTACTGGAAAAGGTAGTCACCAGGAACTGCAAAGTGTCTGCAGCCATTCACAAAGTTGAGCAAAAACATTATTCAAAAACTGTTATTCATTATTCAAAGATATTAAAAGGAGTGAAAATTGCATTTATTTTCAGCATGTTCAAGTCTCCAACACACAGCTTTAAGTCTCAACTAGAGATAACCTGAGCATCCCTTTCAGACTGAGCTGTCTTGAATTAACCGTATGACAATTTTCTACTTGCCATTTTTGTAATTTCCACTAGAACGTCTCTGGTGTTAGATAACAGAGTTTGTGTAAGACCGAATTTCCGCAATTTCTACTATCTTAAAAAATAAATACATTTTCATCATCATCCAGGAGAGAGTAACATCTTTCGAAGAAATGTGGATAACGAACATGAAAAATGTAATTTTTGTTTTAAACATGGCATAACTGTAAGAACAAACTAGATAGAATTACAAAAAGAATGAACAGTTAGTTATGTGTTACTTTTTAAACCTTATTGTTGATATATTGAATTTATTACTTGGTAACTTTTCTAATAGGCTTAAACCCTAACTATGTAGTCAACATGAATGCAAATATATTTTCTTAAAGAATATTTATCTAGAAAAAAGTTTATGTATTATCCATCTCAACTATGTTTTTCCTGAAAAGGTTTACCAGAATGACAATAGAGCTTTGTGTTCTCTGCATGATTCAGAGCAGACAAATAGGAAAATAGCTTTAAAATTTTGGTTATCTGGGAGCAGAACTTCCTTGATTTCTTTTGTTTGAGTTGTTTCACTCTGAATAAATAATCAAGTATTTGTAGCTAGAATGCACAAACAAGAGAGAGACTTGGCAGACTCTACTTTCACAGACAGGGCACTCACATGACAGACCCAGGTTCAAGACCTTGCTCTGAATGAAGGAAAGGAGCAATTTCAGCTCAAGTCTTCCACATGAGGGTCAGCACTTAAGCCACTGGCTATTTTTGTGATTCAGAAGAGCAAGGCTCATCTTTTTGGCATGATGTATGAAAACATTTAATTTCAATGCTCTGTTGAATAGAATGAACTTTTAAAACCCGTACTCATCACAGCTCTGAATAAAACCTCAAATACTAAATTCTGTATGTGTATCAGTCATATACAGAAGAAATTATGTATTTTGGATATTTTTAAATTATTTTTTTAAACTGAAATACCCACTTAATTGAGCTGCACTTTGTTCAGCTTTGCATATTCTACATTTAAGTACATTTAAACCCCTAATAAAATCATACTTCAGTTATACAATGCTTGCTTCTCTCAAGCTTTGCAAGTAACGTTTAAAGTGGCACACTTTCTCCATTTGCAGCTTACCTGTGAGAAACAGCTCCCCAGGCCCCGTGTTTATTCGTTAGTATGTTGAGTATCTTCTGTTTCAGCTGGTTGGCTGTGACATGGTCTCGATGCTTAGCAGCACTGATGAGGTGATCACACATCTTCTCCTCCTCCCTCCGGTCAGCGGCGTACTGAGCACACTGCGACTGGCAATGACAGAACATCCAGCCCATTAAAGACAGGCCACTTATGATTGCCCTAACATTATTATTTATTAAACTCTCTGAATATGAAAAGAGCTCATTAATACTTTTAAGAAGAATAGAACATGTCATTTGTCCTAGTTTCATCCAGAAAAGGGTTAATTTTTTACAGTAGCCAGGATGGAAGCATGTCCAAACCCTAGGGTTATTTGATGCCATCTCATGTCACTTGACAGGGGCAGGAGTAAGGGAGGCTCTCTCTCTGGTCTGGGAGAAAGTGTGGCAGATGAAAAGGTCCAGTATTATTTTACGTACTGTGTAAACCATTTCTCTGTCTTATACCTTTTGTTATTAACATTGTGGCTGCTACTGTTCTCTTTCTTATCTCATTGCTATTTCCAGAAAATTGTTCTTAACTGGTGATTTTCACCTCCTGTGCCTCCAGTTCTCAACACCACAATGGAAGGGATGGGGAAGTGATCAAAAAGTGTCTGGTTTAGCAGAGTCTAGATGAGGACACTGAATTTTCCTGTAGTATAATTTCTAAATCATGACACTATTCAATTGAAATGTTCTGTTACTATATATTATCCATGAAAAAGCACTCAATTAAAACATGCAAAAACTGAAATACCCAGGGCAAAGACACCAGAATTGCAATTAAAAACATTAGTTAATTAATACATCTGGATGTGTGTTTATGTCATGTAGATGACGAAAAAGTTAACCTTTCTTTTGTAAATGTGTCATGTGTTCTCAGGTATAAAATACACCTCTAACATAGGATAATATACAAGAAAAAATTATGTACACTGTTTTTGATTTTTAAATTATATTAACACCTAAAATAAGAAAATATGTATTTTATTACTACAGATGTTAAACTAAAAAAATGCGTATATTTTCTATTTTTTACTACAACATGCAAAATTTTAACATATTACTGATTCTAAAAACTCTAATGGATAAAAAAAAATCACTCATCTTGTAAACTGAAAATTATCTAATATTTCCAACGTGTCCTTTGAGAGAAAATTACCTCTAAAATAAATGCTGTGGTCTTTGACCTTCATGTGAATTTGTTTCTAAACTGCTAGAATTCTATGGAGTATTTTTGTTTTTATAAATCCTTTCTTTATGTATAAGGACAATATTTTTTTCATGTCTCTACTCAAAATCATGCTAAGTTCAAACTCAATTTCTCCTCCTCATAAAAATTCCTTCAAAATGTCTAAAGAAAGGGGGTCTAGCTGGAATAATCAAAATAAATCCACTAAAAGTATAATTTTCTAAGCATATATTACAAAGGCTGGAATATTCTCAGAACAGCTAATTAAAAAAATACCTTTTATGACATTTTCAGGCTTACAGTTTTCGTTCACCATTTCAGAACATTTAGCCAACACTCAATGCTGTAATAATGCTGAATAGAAACCAATTTTCTAGTATTCAAAAGATCAATTAAAATTAACCTCATACTTTATATTTTATTCTTAATATTTCTGCACGCTAACTTTTTAGTACAGATCACATTAGCATTCAATAAGATTTTAACAGTGGCCTTTCTATTGTGTTTACAGACATTATTTCAAGTAATCTATCTGGGAAAGAACAATGGTTACACTAATTCATAAAGGGTTAATTCATTTTCCAATTTATCTTCTTGTACAGGGAGGCACCAATTAGTACAATGATCTGCCTTAGTAATGAGGTTAATATTTCACCAGCTCATTGGACAGTAAAATTAAATTTTCATTTTTCTTCCTGAACAATTACAAAGGTTAACAAAATGAAAGTTAACTGTGAGGTACCCATCCTGGGAGGAATTTTCCTGGCTGTGACTACAACTGGAGTCACAGAATTAAATTTAGATGCTGGTCCATGGCCTATACAGCAGACACAGTAACATGTAACAGTAACTTGGTGCAGCTTGGAACAAATAGTTTCACCCATAATGATTCAATTAAAGTTTAAAGGGCAGAAATAAAATAAAATAGTCATGCACTTCTCTAGATGAGAGCAATAATTAACATGTACTAAACCCCAGAATGCATACCTATACAGTTTATTGAAACAAAATGACAGATATACAATCATGTAGCAGAAAACTACCAGAAATCTCTTTGTCCCTACTGCTTTCAAGCAGGATGAATAATAAAATATCCAGTTATATTCCCACCACTATTAAACAAAATATATAAAGCCTTCTTTCAGACTTTAATCATCACCTTATTAAAGTACTTGTGAATTTCACATTAAAACAGTCTACATTTTGCAGTTTTCTTTTATGATTTGCAGATTTTAACTTACCCACCTAAAAGGTGTACCTTAGTCTTTTCTTACGACAAATGTAATGAGAATTTTCATATATGAAAGATTGTTGGTTTCTTTACCAGACAATAAGACAGACTTGAGGCTACTCCTTTAGGGAATTTAGTTAATATTCTAAATCCTATTTGCTAACAGAAGCTGGAAGTTAATTGAATATTCTCATTTTGTCTAGAGTTCTGACAGATCTTATACCTCAATGTATTCTTCAAAGAACAGATAACTCAATCTTCCATTGTCATCTTAGGTTACTGCATGATGCTCTGATAGATATCAAATGTTATTTATTGTTGAGGCAATATGAAACTTCACTCTGACGTACACTTAATTGTAAATGCAATTTTATCTACGTTCAAAATATCCAGTATAAGCTTGGTAATAAAGTTGTTGCAATCCCATATGACAAGTGTCTGCTGTCTGCTCTGACAAAATGAAGTAAAGGTTATGTGTATTCAAAATGACAACAGATATCTCTGGGTCTCACAGTTCTCAGCTAGGTCAAGGAGCACAAAAACTAGTACATCAAAGTGCACATTTAAGAGAGCTGTTTCAAGGAGATAAAAACCTCATCAAAACTAAGATTACTGGATCCTATTTCTCGCCACCAGGTGCTTGTTGACATTTTCTGACAGATTAATGAATTGATAGCTCTATTTATTATCATCAATACTAAGTCTGTCTATCGCAATCCTAATGCTAGATCACTTGAGCAGTAAAAGATATGAAAACATATGATTACACATATATACCTACATCTACACAAACATATGCAAACATAAGGCAAGTTTGGAAATGATAAAAACCAGTGATGAAATGTGTGAAACACCAGAAAAATGCAAACCCGTATTTGATAAAGTCATGTCAAAAATGAAGTTTTAAATCTATTACATTACTTTTGCATGATTTTTTTAACAGGAATTGGGTTAATCCTGTATAAACAAGTGAAAACCTATTAAAGTAAAGATATTTTAAAAACAGGGAATTTAACATTTGGATCACTTTCAAGCAACATAATTTAAATTGTATACTACTACTCATTGATGAAAAGGCAATTGAGTGTTGACTCCTTTTCACAATAAGAATTATAGACATTTAAGAGTTATGGGAGTCATCTGCTCCGTTGCATTTTCCAATACTGAATCTTCCTGCCAATAGTTAATGATTCCTAACTACCAAGTAAGATATGCAGTATTGTATTTCAGTATATAAAGTGTTCCAAGGTGCCCCAAAATTCAAAATGTTTGAAGAAAATGACCTTAAAATATTAAATCTGTTCAAAAAAACATTTCTATTTCTTATTTTTTGTGACAAATCTTAAGTGTATAATTGCTTTGTTTTTTTTACTGAACTCACATATAGTTGTAAATAATCAACAAAAATAATTAATAAGGTGTTTTGCATTACTATTTTCAATAAATTAGAAAGGTTTTTTGTGAATCAAAGGGTCTAC
The DNA here is from genome assembly GCA_013397295.1 of Polioptila caerulea. NCBI lineage: Eukaryota > Metazoa > Chordata > Aves > Passeriformes > Certhiidae > Polioptila > Polioptila caerulea. The sequence goes on along the minus strand of VYXF01002734.1, from coordinate 133,192 downwards.
CATATCAGATTAGACATTCTGATCAAGACATTTCTTCAAGCTGTAAATGCTTTTATGAATTTCAGTGACAAGATGAGAAATTAAACCCATTCCTTGTGCTTGACATCTACCAAAGCTTTTAAAAACCAGTTTTGAAATGCTTTCAATGTAAATTTCTTCCTTGGAGGAAAAAAAATAAAATTTTTATTGCATGGAGTTACAGTTTAGGTGACAACTGAGTGAAAACAGAGAACCAGAAATGCACCAGCTCTCAGGCTTACCTCAAACTCAGCGTGCTTGTGGACATCTTCAGCTCTTTGTCGATTTAAAATAAACTCTGCTTCATTTGCAACACGCACTATATGGTCCTTCATTGCATGACACAATAATCTAAAATAAGAAAAATCAGAATAAGCCTTTTTACTTGATGTACTTCAAATAAACTATTTTAGCAGATTTACTTACAATGGAAAATCAATGTAACTTCTATAATTACATTTTCATCATAGTTGAAATAAAAAAAATAATTTATCCTTTTTTTCTGCATTTTCTGTGTGAAAGCACATAGAAGTCACATTAAATGGAGAAAAAATTTCTATTTATTATTGAAGGCAAAAGTTCTTTATGGAAGAACATATTTTGAGTACATTTTTAAGAGCAGTCTCAGTATGAATACTGCACTGTCATTTCAAAAAAATCTAGAAAATTGCTTAAACTCTTATTTGTACCATTAAAAACATTAGAGATAGTCTAATTTCAGTCTTAGAAGTCATTACTGAAGATTTAAAATTCTATTAAAATTTCAAAATAATATCAATATCTCTCACATATTTCTTCAAACACTAGTGTGAAAAGTGCATCACTTTTCAATGTTTTCAAGGTATCAGGAATAGAAAAATCTTACTCAAAAAGGAGGAAAAATCAGACTAAGAGTGGATTGAGACTGAGGAAGTCAGGCAGCCACATTAACATAAGACTTTTGTAAAGACCACAAAATACTATGAGGTGCATAACAAAATCACAGCATAAACAACATTGTGTTAAAAATGCCCACGTGTTTTTGGGCATAGTCCCTATAGTCCATACCTGGGGTTGGCCATTATATTAAAAATTATTCTGCTCTTATCAGCAGGGAGAAAATCTCTTTCAGGATGTAATGATTTGACAGGTCTGTTTATGATCAGGAAGAGTTATTTATTTTTCTGTGAAAGTGGAACATGATCTGGGATTTTCCTTCTTGTAGCATGAGGGAAAGAATTTCAGAGCTTCTTATATTAAGGCTGTGAAATTTCTAGCAAATTCAACCCTAAGCTGGTGTTTGGTGTTAAAAGCACCACAAGTAAAATTCATTATTATTAGAAAAGAAAGTAATGATTACTAGACCTTACACCTGTAAGATGGAAAGATCTGAACTCTATTCTTGCCTCCTTTGGTGTGTTCTACCATCTGTGAAGGAAGGAAATCACTAAGCCTGAGCTAATATTTAATATGTGTGCGTGGCAAGGGAAATTAGAAATGTTGAGGCCTCTGTTTTAGCGATGAAGACAAAAAACTTGGATCAAGGTTTCACAGTGGATATTTATGCTTTTAATAATCCCTTTTATTATATCTAATCCTTTACTATTTTAAAGTAAAAAAATTTTTTGCCAATTGTAAGCTGAAAGACTAAAGTTGCCTACATTGCAGTCTTCAAAATTTAGCCTTGTTTTTCAATCCACCCTGCTAAAGATTTATTTCAGTATTTTATTGCTGTTAAGTGTTCAGATTTTTATTGCTAAGATGTAAGTATAGGACTGTCCTCAGATATGGATCAGGAATGAACATTGGTGGACGTCAAGAAGATGGGGCCAGATCCTTCTGTGGTGCCCAGCAACAAGACAAGGGGCAGTGGGCACAAGGTGGATCACAGGAAGCTCCAGTTGAATATGAAGGAAAATGTCTTTACTTTGTGGGTGACAGAGCACTGCAACAGGGTGCTCAGAGAGGTAGTGGAGTTTCCTGTCCTGGAGAAATTCAAAAGCCATCTGGACACAGCCCTGTGAGATATCTCACTATTATTTCAACTGTGTCTTGCCAGTTGCTTCATGCACTCAAATATCTATCACTGATTGTGACTTCTTCAAGAAAAATATGAAAAACTTTTTGCATGATCATTAACAAATTAGGATTATCACAAAACTGAGGCCACAGTCCCTTAAAAGTGTATCATCAATTAAATGATATGGTATCAATATGTGGTAATAAGGGACATACTGTGATTCACTTACCTTAGGTGCTTGTATGCACCTAAGGTAGAACTTCAAAGACTAGATAAACTATCTTTTTCCATCTAGAAGACCATAACTAATCATGCCAGTCCTAAAATCACTTGACAGAATGACAGACTTTGAAAAAAAGAAGTGTGAAAATCCAGGCCATCATTTAAAAATCTTGTGTGGCTACAAAAGAAGCCTTGACTTGGATGTCTTGATTTTCAAGTGCAAGAATTAAAGGCTGTAAACAGAAGCATAATGAATTAAAGTAGTTGAATGTGTCATCACTGAGAGGCAGCAACTACAATGTTGCAGAATCAGTCTTACAAACGTTTTTGCAAAGCTACTTGCTTCTGTGCTTGCTCTACTTGTTAAAGGAAATTTTTTGAACTTTAAAAGCTCTAATAAAAAATTCTCTGAAAGCTTAAAACTCTTTTCCTCTCCAATCCAAATGTATTCTTCCGCAGACTTTACTGTCTCATTTTACACAATTCTTCCCTCTGATGTTCTTCTGAGAGTCTATGTATTCCTATTTATTATACTAAGTAAACCAGATTGCTGATTTTTCTCGTATGGCAAAACTGTTAGTAAGAGGAGTTTTACTAATGTCATAGTAAATACCATAGATTTTACCTTTTCTGTGAGTGCATATCCAAAACTGTCAGCAGTATTCTAGACAAATTCAAGTCACAATTTACATAGTAACATTAATGCTGCCTTATTTCAATGGAACTACTCTTTCTGATGCAATTCTAGAATTGTTTTTCCCTTTTTCTTAGCCCTAAATTCTGTGGTTTTGGACAAGAAAATTTCAGTGATAGACTGGTTTTTTGCCTCCTCAGTTATCTCCAAAAGATGCATATGTTTTCTGGTATATATTTTCAAGAATTGTGTACTGTTACATAATAAAATATTTATATAGTACATTACACTGTATAACATTTATATTAATGCAGGTTGAAATCCACCTGGTATATCCTGGTTGATATTTCTGTCATCTGCCTAACTAGGTTTCCCATCCACAGTTTTTTCAAGAGCATTCTCCTTTTGGGGAAAAGTCTACCCTCCATATCTTTCCCTAACCACCATCCTGTACTGGAGTGACCATTTCCACTGAGAAGGACCTTGAGGCAAAAGAGTGCATGTGTACTTGCTATACAAAGGGGCGATCTAAAATTTGAGAGCTTTCCAAATTTTACTCTCCTTTAGGAAAAAAACCCGTATTCTTTAGTTAGATCTCCTTATCATGGTGAGTGAGTTTTGCCCACTGTTCTCATTCACCCTTGTAAATCTTCATCCTGTCTAAGCAAGCATCACCCTCAACAGGCTTAGGAGCTACATTTATGTTGAGACAGTGAGGAGTCAGGTCTTCTGGTAATTCTTATAAATTTCTACATAAGCAGTATTTCCAAAGGGCTAAGGAGTTTTATGAGAAGTTTCACCAAAGGATTGCTCTACTTTTTATTATCGTTTCCAGTAATTCATGATATTAAAAAAAAAAAAATATTTTTGAGTAAAAAAAGTAAAAAACTGACCTTGAAAAATATTTGGTTTTATTCTGCATGACCATGCATCACTGAAACTCCTGCCAGTATTGAAGACAACTGTGCTTGCCAGATGAGCTGATCTCAACCAAGAACTGATGACCAGCAAAAATCTTATCTCCTCTTTGTGTGGCAATCCTTACTGCATATGGTAGAGACTAAACATGGCCTAACTTATCACCCAGACAAACTTGATTTATATTAATGCCCACAAATTTACAAACCACAGTTAAAATCCCTTTACTAGGAAACAGGTTTGGCTTGGTTTTAGACTGAATCAAAAGATTTTCATTAGGGAATCCACCAGTCTGAAATCACTTGTGCCTCGAATCCTTCTACAGAGAAATGAGCTTCCTCTTGAGATAACAGTGGAGTTTTCAGCTGAAGATATGGAAAAAATTCTAATTAAAATAAACTGGTACTTCATAATAAACATGACAAAGGTTAAGTATCTGTAGGAATAAATGGAGAGATCTCCTTAAGCTAAAAATGGAAGAATCTCACACTTATGAGCAAGACCAGACAGAGAGCAAGTTTCAGGACGTGACTATTCATAAATATGAGTTATTTGTAAATATTGCTTGGGAGTAGGTAAGAAGTTATTTTAAATCCATGTATCTATCTTTCCAGAATTCTGTCCTCAGCAAAGTTACTTTAGAATTCCACAGTGCTTACAGGTTAAAGGAAGTTGTGAAAAAGTATGCACAATCAATTAGAAGCCCCTGTTTTACAGATAATGGAGTTTAAAAAGACTGGATTGTGGAATACCACATTCCATAAAGTCATTCAGATAAATAGCCAGTGCCTGGGAAAAAAATTTCAGAATTTTGGAAATAGAGATGGTGATAAGCCTACACACAAACTGTATTAGAAACCTGTAAAAAACATAAAATTCTTGCAACACATGTAAATGTGGTTTGAGGGGCTATTTGCACACCTATTAGAACTGAAGGATGAAAATTCTTATCTCACTATCCTAACCTAGCTTTGCTGTCCTGCAGTGATTTGTTCCTAGTAATAATCTCACACAGAGAGAAAATGCTCATAGTGTTTATGCTGCTAGACAACAGAATTGAGCTCACGTTACCCAGTCTTTCCTTTACTTGAAACAAACTAAAACCCAGATCGTTCCCAAACAGCAATTTTCAAAATAGATTACCAAATGAACATTTGTTATACTTTAGCTAAGGTCTTGCTTCCTCTACTCATTCCTGAAGCTCTGCCAGCTCACATCTCCAGGGAAACAGATGTTTCTCTGACTTACTTTCATCATATGCCCATAGATTTATTTAAAAAAAAACAAAAACAAAAAATTCTGCCTGGAAACATGCCATGTTTTCATCAAACAGTTGTTTTGACAATTATTACTCTTATTTGCATTCATAAGAAATTAAACCTATCTTCACACTTGGTATCTGCAACAGTCTAACTTGAAGAGTTTGAAGCTCCACAAGATGCAATACTTCTATGAATACTTTAAAAGTAAATACCTATACAATTTTCAAAGTAATGTCTAACACAGAGGTCTCATTTCTTGCAAGACAGGAATGATGAAGAATTCCCTGGAGAAAAGTTTGAAATTATAGCATGCAAACACTGCCTATTCAACTTCAACATAAGCACACTGACAAGACAAATTTCATGGAGGGTAACTATAATTGTTTCAGAAATGTCACAGAAGCTGTAACACATTCAATGAAACTCAGAGAGGACTACAAAGAATCTGTTCCGCTCCCCATGAAGACTTATGATTTTGCAGAATTGTCTAAATCAAGAGGGATCTGTCTCTTTGTAATAGTCACTACCCAATAACCATCCATGACCAGCAGTTACAACTGAAGCCTTCATCTCAGGATCAGCCTCTGCTTTGAGATACGACCTGATCAGACAATGTCAGAAGGGGAAAGGATACCTCAAAACCTCTAACAGATCTGAGAATTGTAGCTGTACTGATCCCATAAGTACACAGGTGGTTGCCATAACAATGTACACTTTGTCTAACACAAACATCTTGTCTGGAGGTAGAACAAGGACAGCTATAGTAAGGAATATGAGATTATGAAGAAGCACATCTACACAAGGGACACAAGCTAACACTTTAGCTGGAGTAGACATACAGATATTCAGTGCCCGCTCTTACAGAAATCTATGACAGGAATCCTCTTCTAAAGGAAGATGACATCTAGGATAAGTTTCTGTGAAACTGCCACACATAGTTAATAAAGGATTCCTCCAATCAAAAGTTACACTTGGTGAGGATGACAATAAAGCAGCAAAATTTGGTTATATGTTCAAAGATAGAATAATCAAACACGTTTGCTCTTATTTATGGTTTTATGTGCTACTGCTTCCCCAGTGTTATTTTCTGACTGTATTTGCATATATTGGATTTTGCATATCAGACCAGTATCCTTTGCAGTGGTAGCCCTGAGTTCCACACGGTCTGATGACTCAATATTTTGCCTTCTTGGATTATTCAGATGAGGTCCCCATTCTGTCCTGTAATCAAGATCCTTATCAAAACAGAAACAAGGAACAGCCTCTGTTTTGGGCCCTACTACTAAGTCAGTTCTTTGAGAGCTATTTAGAGACCCAACTGCAGATGCACGTCATAAATCAAATATGGCAAGTGGCACTACAGATATACCTTTTAACACATGCCTGAATGTTTAAGTACTGGAGACAGTGAATAATGGCTGTGAATGAATTTACCCCAAACCAAACATATTAGAACTGCCAAACTGTAACAGAGGATGTCCAAAAGAAAATTTAATGCAGTTACCCCACAATCCCAGTTGAGGTAACAAGGAAAGAATATAAGCCTTTATGAGCCTCCTTCCAGGTCTGAATTAGCAATTCATCAAAATTTAAAGAAACAATGATTTCCTGACTATTTAAACATTCTGTTATTTTTTCAAAATATTTCAACAAAACAAGGTTTAAAAGAAAATGGCTTCTTGTGAATTTTAAGTATGCTCAGAGGTCCATGTAGGTGGATATGTTAAAACATATATTTTCATGGCTAAAGGCGGAAAGCACACTTAGGTACAGAGATGGAATAACAGGAGCATACAGGAGCTTAATATACAATTTTAAAACCGATTAAATATAGGCTCATCTTGCCTTAAATTTGTATTAGAATTAGACTATTTCTATTTAAAATGAAGAAATTATGTAAAAAGTAAAGGAAAATATTTAAATGGAAGGAATAAGATCATCTCTTTAAAGAGGTGTTGTGAAAGCATAACAGGGGAAGGAAATGGATGATGAGGATAATAATTCAGCTCTGAAAGATGAACAGATCATGACCTATAAAATCCATCTCTTAGGCAGGATAGATCCCTGAGATACTCTGCTTGTCAAAACCATCAAGCTAAGGTACAACCAATTAACCACAAACCTTGGACCCTGTTTAAGTAGTAAGTCTTTTATCTATTTAGCTGTTCATCCATTCAGAATCCAGAGTTCTAACTGATGCATGGGCATTGTGGGACCTTTCCAGTGTCAAGATAAATGATGTTCACTGTTACTCCTGTGACCACAAATCTGATCGTTTTATCTTTTTTATCATAGAAAGCAAACAGGTTGGCCATGCATGGTTTAGCTTTTAAGAATTCATCTTGATTGTTCTCAATTATCTTTTCTTTCAAGCAGCCAGAATGTTTTTCAAAGGGACTGGCTATATGGTCTTCCAAGAGCCAGGAGAAAAAATGACAAGCTTTCCCTGGATTTTGAGGACTGTTTTGAAGATGTCTTTCTCCAGGCACCTCTAACCTGCCCCAATTTCCTTGATTACTTGGATAAGCGACGAGCCTTGCAAAGACTTTCACAGCCATCAGATGTACCCCATCAGGTATCATGGGCTTGTATGGGACAAGTCGTCCCAAGAAATTCTTGACACAAACCTTATCCACTGTTTGTAGATGTCCTCCTTGAACCCTCTCACTAAAGATAGAGCCTTGATAAAATTTAATGAAGACTGAGACAAATAAGGCATTGAGAATCTCAGTCATATCTGTGACTGAATCATCCACCCCATTCAAGATATTGCCCTTGGTCAGCCTACTAATGAAGCTCTTGTTATCCTTAATATCTCTTCCAAGTTTTATTTCCAGCTGACTACTGGCCTTCCTGATAATATTCCTTACCTGATCATGCTTCTAAATTTCTCCTTTCTAGTCAGTTTCTAGTTCCACCTCCTGTGTACTCTCTTTCTGCATCAGAGCTCTATGATATTTTCTTTTGCTGGCCGAACCACTCTCTTGCTACGTATACATTTTTTCCTGCTCCTGCACTTGGATAATGCTGTACTTAAAAGTCTGACACCTTTTAGAGCTACCTTGATGTACACATTTGTCTGCCATGGGATCCTACAGACTTGTTTCCTGAAGAGGCTAAAATTTGCACTCATGGAATCTGTATTCTACTACTCTCAATCCTCATTTCCCTCAGGGCCTTGAACACCACTGTTTCATGGCAAGTACAGCCAGGGGTGCCAATAAATAATCACATTCAAAAATAATTCTTGCTTACTGGTAAACAGCAGATCCTGCTGTATGTCACTCTCAGCTGTCTTATCCTGTATCAAGAAGTCATCCCCAGAACTCTTCAGTAATTGTCTTCCCTACATGCATCCCACCTTGTTGCACTTCCAGAGATTGTCAGGAAGGTTAAAGATCCTCATGGGGAACTAGGGTTTGTGATCTACATACTTCAAGGAGTTTAGGGAATGCTTCTTCCTTTCCTTTAGTCTGAATGAGTGGTCTGTAACACCACCATGACTCTCCTCTGGACTCTCATCCTGTCCTGTATGCTATCAACCATCCCACTGAAAAACATAAAAAATCTGAACTGCTTCTTCACAGAGACAACAACACTCTCTCCTTGCTTTCTCTGGCTAGCTTTTCCAAGGAAACTGTCTATTGCAGCACTTCTGTCATGCAGTGCAGGCTGTCCCACTAAATCATATTCATTCCTTCCAATGATGTCATAGTTTTGTGATTACATGTGGAGTAGTTTCTACTCCTGGTTGCCCAAGATATATGCATTTGTATAAATATTTACTTGAGGTGGTGCTCTCATCTCTAATTTTTGTCAGCAAGCAGCCATTCTCTTTGACCTCATCCATCACTACTCCACTTAATTGTGAGCCATAGTCTCCCTCACATATCATTCCTACAGAAGTCTTTTCATGTCTCCTTTCACAGCCAACACTGCAGATGCATCCAGTTCTAAAATTATGAAGCCTGCTTATGTGTACACCCCAATGTAAATCTGAAATCCTAATTAAGCTGCTGTCAGTGAAGCTCTTGACATGTGTGATACAATCAACATCACACATTCATAGCAGGAGACTGATTAAATAGAAGCATAAAGTTCAAGATCATAACCAGGATGTCACAAAATCTTTCAGGTGTATTACATACCTTGAAAGAATTAATTTGAATCTGTAGTCAGATTTAAATCTCTTGTTAGTCTTAAAGCTGTTACAACAGTCCTGTTTTTAGAAAGCTGTATCGGTGTTTCTGTGTTGGATTCCAAAAATATGTGTTTTTTCAGATCTTCCTAAAAAACCATTATCTTTACTGAAAAACTCCAGAAACACAGTAAACCAACCAATTTAAAATGAAAATGCAGCTTGTTAAAGTAACAGGAATATAGATATAATTGTTTAAACTGCACCTAAACTGAAATATTTTAAGAACATTTCTAATACATGCAAAGATCTGAGAGGCACTTAAATTATTTCAAGAAGAAATAAAAAGAGTTAGGTACTCAGAAAATCACCTTATAGCATCCATATATTAAAATATAGATGTCTAACTGAAGATATTAAAACTGTGGACTTCTGCATTACATCTAAATATTTTTATCCACATTCAAAAGAAAAATATTTCTCAAAAATTTTTATTTATTTCCCAGGTCTCTCAAAATCTCACCCAGAAAGTCCTTCAAAATATTCTTAGTCTTCATTTTGCTTTTAATAATTTAAAATGCAATCATTATTGCACAGCGATTATATGCAATTTTACATCCCATTAACCCTGCTTTGTTTTAATTATAAAGATCCTTTGTTAGATTCCTTTAAATGATCCAGTTTATAATTTCAGGTTATCCTAGGGAGCACTTTAATTCAGCTGCACATTCATCAACTGTTTATGTCCTGTTAATTGTTGACAACTGCACAATTGCATTCTCTAGCTATGATTGATGAATTGCATTCACAAGTTTAGCTATTAAGCAGAATAAATATTTATAACAATTTTCAGTTAAAGGATTGTTATCTTTGTCCCCAAAAGGCAAAATTAAAAACAAACAGGCTGATAGCAAAGAAGAGCATTCCAGTAACTCACACACACTAATTCTAAAACACCTTTCTGAGAAAAGTATAGGGAGGAACATGTGTCCAAGGGCAGTTTGATTAGTCATTCCTATGACTGGATTCAAAGAGTGGTGCTTAAATGCTACTTATTTTTGAAAAGTTGTAAGAGGGGATTAGAAGGTCCACTGCTATCTTAAAACCTGACTGCTAAAAATATGCAGATATAGGATTTGTTCAGAACAGTAATTTTATCAATTGTGAGCATGCAGTATTATCTGACCTCAGTATCCTGGCGGAGAAAATAAAAAAAAGGTCCAAATGGTATTGCATATTACTAGCCAAGAACATAGGCTTACTATAATTATTTATCTGTCACCAGGTAATATTTCTTGTACAATGTGCCATACATGACCCACTCAGGTGAGCCCTAATTTGGTGTAAAAACTCAAATTTGCGCTTCATAGCAAGAAGAACTTGCAGTGGAGGGACTTAAATTTCCCACTGCTATACAGCAGTGTAACTTCAGTGTGCATAGGGAATCCAGGAGAATTTACACCAGAAAAATACTGTGTAACAACACATTTTTCTTTTTTTTATGCTCATACTCCTATATTTCTATATTCTTATGTTTTCTAAATTTCATTTCAAATAAAGGCATGATTTAACCACTGAAATATCAGCAAGACAAAAAATATCCTACAATAAAGAGAAGACTTGATACTTTACTTTGGTAATGAGATATCACTAATGGAAAAAATGAAATCACACATAAAATGACAATATCTCCTCAACAGGTGTATTGTTTTTTGTTTTTTGTTTAGAAGCACATAACGAAATGTGTAGATTCAAATGGATTTAATGTATTGGCCAGTAAAAATCAGACACATTGCATTGGTCTTGTTTGTCGTGGGTACTCCTTTACCGCAAGGGCCAAAGAGTCTCCCTTTGCTTCCCAGATTGCTGGCTGGAAGAACTGAGAAACAATGCACAGAGTAGAACACAGAGAATTAAAAATACTTGAGGATTATTAAAAAAATTCATAAAAAATTTCAAAATCAAGGAACCTTATATAAACATCATATCATGTGTGGTTTGCAGGATTGAAATTGGACTGGAAATTCTAGATAAAACAATCATGAAATGATAGTGTAGAGAAATACGTCTGTAAAATGAATGCTGTGCTCCTAAAACAGATGGAGCAGCAGATGGTTTTACAGATTGGGCTCCCTGGACTGTCTGGGTAAAACAACCTTGCTGCTCTGGAGAATGGCAGTTCAATTCTCAAATAACCCTGTACTTATATACAGTTCAAGGGAATTCTATTTTCTTCTGTCAATAAACAAAATTTTCAAAATTTACATACTTACAAAATAAATATTTACTATATAAAGTATCTATACAATAAATCTCTTAATTAACATGGCCTTTTCACAATCTTTTTGGAACAGATGGTGAGGAAGTATTATCACCCAATGGAATAAATGCAAAATGACTACTTGTTCAAAAGCTTTAAAATTCATTACCTTCCTTCATTGATGAGCTCAATAAAAGCAAGTCCTGCATTCTTCTGAATAGAATTTTGCCATTCCTAAGAAGATAAAACATAACATGATCAAAACCAAAGGATTTCAAACCACATTTTTTGAAGCTGACCCTGGTGACTTCCTAAGGAGATTGAATTTAGGCAGAATTTCTTAATTCCCCCCAACCCTCTCCCCCCAAACAAAAAGAATGATCTGATTTTAAAAATGTAATTCATTCAGATTTTCAAATAAATTTTAGGTGGTCATGTTTTGTTCCACCCTTAAGCAAGCTTTAGTTTCCTTGTCTAGAGAATATGAAAACACATCTTGTGTCTCCAGTTCATCCATTGCCCAATTCAACAAAGAACCTTCTTCATGTTGCTTCAATGCTACACCTTGCACATTTTATTGCAATAATCAGTGTCAAATCCATCCTCCGGAGTTCAATTTTTGTTTCTTTCTGATTGTAAGTGAAAACAAAACCAGTCTTTGATAAATAAATAATTTTTTTAAAAATTGCTTTTACTGTTACCATGGATTTCCAAGATGTTATTTCAAACCAATTTAAACCACCTAACTGATAATAAATTTAACAGGATTTTATTTCATATATCACTAAGTTAAAGAGAAATTTCACAATGCAACACAAATAGCTTTTGTCATGCCTCTATAACATCAAGATTTCTAATACTTGAGATGAAAAAAGGTTACTCTCTCTCTAACAAGCAAAGATTACTTTCTTTTGCAATAATTCCTTAAAAATTTTCTTTAAAAGCAATAAAAATGTTGTCTGCATCATAATGAAAAGCAAAACAAGTACATTAGCTGGATTACAGTTCATAAAGAGATTTCCTAGACTAAGACCTCATGTTGTCAATGGATAGAGGGTTACAGTTACAGAACTATTCAATTTTCATTTAATTTTTCCCAAGAGTAAAAAACAGGTATAAATTCACAATTCTTGTTTCCTAATATGGGTGAAAAAAAGATGGCTTTGCATAGATAAGGAAATTTTCTCAAAGAATAGCTGTGAAATCTAGTCATTAATCAGCAAAGTGCTTCTTACTGATCATATGAAAATTCAGAGATTTGACAAAGTCATGCATCTTAACAACTACAACAATCTAATACTCATGATTGGTTTTATAAAAGGCTACTAAAGTACCCAAATAATGAACATACTCTTGACCCGTGGAGCAGATAGAGAAGACAGAGTGGTTAGAGAAGACAGAGTACCAGCACTCAAGCCTCAAGCTTATGAGCTAGAAAACCCTTGTAACAGGTCTTCAGTACTGTTGATTTTGTTATTTTTAAAATCCAGTAACTGAAGCTAATGATATCACTTTTGGAAGCAGTTAAATCATCTGTGTAGAGCAGAAAATCACTCTGAGAAACTAAGAATGAAAGAATTCAATTACCTAAACACAGGCACCTTAAGACTTTTTAAGAAACAAAAGTCTGGGATAGAGATAGTGTTCAAAGTGTACATTTTTTATTAGAGTCTTTTACTGTACACTATAAAAACCACTATTAGCATTTTGTTTTGAGATGCTTTTCTGCACCACAGCTGCTATGACTTTGCAGTCAGGAAAGCAGAACTAGTATGATTACAAATCAGGAAAGAAGTTAAAAAGATAGATGAGAAAGGCATAAAGGCTTCCCAAGTCAGGTCAAAGAAAGCATGCTAATTAAATTTTTATAAAGAAACAGAAAGTCTACCTTTGTCTGCAAAAGCCCAAGTTTTGTCAGATATTCCTGCTCAGTGCAAATGTCTCAGATTCTGCAGGACATCCAAAATGGCTAACTGGATTTTCTATGAGATATCTTAAATTGCCTGAAAAATCACTAAGAAGATTGTGGTATGGAAGCAAAAAAAATCTCTTCTTCTACCTCCGTAGGTGTAAAATCTCATCAATTTATTCAAAGTAATTATTTATGATAAATATGTTTGAAACTTGCCCAACTATCTGCCCAAAACTGGTGAAAAAATAATGATGCAGAACCAGAAAGAAACTAGGATTCATTGTTCATGCATTTATTCCCTACAAAGCAGCTACTGTAAGATTTATTAAAGATTCTCAACCCTCCATTAATCCACAAATAAGGGAATAATTATTACTACCACAATTTCCTCTCACTTTTACGTATAACTTAATGTAACAGTTTCATGATCCTGAGAGATGACCAATATATGTGAAGAGGCACCTGGTTGTTGTTGTTTTTTTTTCCATTATGTTTTTATAAGATGCAAACAATAAATTGAAAATATCATTTTTCAAGGCTAGCACAACAGTTGCCTTTGCAATGGCCACTCATGTCACCGCATGTACTTTAGGAACTGGATTAGGATGTGGAGCAATCTTGCTTGTATTCTCTTGGATTCCAAAGGAATCTTTCTCAACCCCAAAATACAAGAAGCTGAAAAACAAACACCAAATGAAATGGATGCAGAGACAGTTGTTGGAAGATTTATGCTACAGTCAAGTGGAATCACAGCATAGTCATTTGGTTAGTAGCAGCTAAGTGCTTGAATGACTAGACTGCATCTCATGTGGTTTTGGTGTAGCTCATATCATGAATCTTCTGAGTCTTAGAGCAAGAGCTTGAAGCCTTTTCCATGCCTCAACAATGCTGGTGGCAATTACATGCTGAAGTAACAGCAGCCTTTGACAAAATAATGTATGAGACAACTACTTCTATACAAGAATGAATGGATCTTTCTTTCCTTGGGGGTCCTGCTTGGTAGGGCAGAGGGGATGACTCAGAACAAGGTGGGGTGTAGAAGACTCAGAGGCTGTCTAACACTGACAGTGTTCAAGAATTATGACATCACATCTTTGTGCTAAAAATATAATGAAAATTTAGTTTTTAAATTTATTGATAAATAAAACAACTGTCTTCATACATAATCACTAAACATTGTGACTTTAGACATCCAGTTTAATTACTTCCAGTATGGCTTTGTTGTAAATAATTTATATGATGCAAAATTCTACTAAATTCTATTCATAAGAAATGTACTAAATTATTATGATAATAGAAATTGCCACCTTCCTGTCCCTACTTAATTTCTCCTCCTAATCTCTTCTGCAATTGCTTGAAAACTGTCACTGCATAAAGAATGCATCAGTACCATCTCCTTTAAAGAAGGTTCAGACTGAAACCTGTTATGAAACTCTTCATGCAGAGGACATGAGATGAATAACACAGTACAGATATAACTTGAAATTCAGCTGGTTTTCTTATAAAACCTGAGAGACGTTCATTTACTCTTTGATATCATTATAATTTTTACTTTTGAGTGCATTTTACAAGTCCTATTTCTTTAAAATTCTCCAATCTTCAATACACAAACAAAAAAAGAAAGAAAGAAAAAAGGAAAAAATAAGTCCAGGCATTTTAAATTGATAACAAAATTTTTTCATTGGAAAAAAGTGGAGGAGGGGTGAAAAAGGAACAACCAGACTTGGGATGTTAAAAACTTCTTTTAGTTTATATTTCTCTCTGAATAATCTTTTGCTTATAATTTTTAGTTTCCTATTCATGATGTCTACAACATGTCTTAAAAAAAACTCATGATGATGTGGTATAGTAATTAAAAAAAGGAATGGTGATTCTCAGAGTTCTCTCATCCTTTCCACTTTCTATAAGGAAGTTTAAATTTCTGTCATAAAATTCAAGTTTCTCAAAGAAGTGCGGTTACTGAATGGGGAGAGAGCTGGTGTAGTAATCATCCTACATTCTCCTTGAACTACAGGTGCTACAGCGTATCTTCATTGGACTTTTCTCCCCATCTTAAACTGAAGTGAGGTTAATCTTTTTTGTTGTACTGAACATTTAGTGAATTTTCTAATCTAAGACGTTGATAACTCAGCCGACAACTCAATTCTTTGATCACTGCATTGTAATTAAAAGTTATTGAGACAGATGATATTCTATTATACCAACTTTCTTCTTTCTATACCCGTAAATGTATTTGGTGGAAAACCTTGTATGGAGCTGAACAGGTGCTAGATTTCATCTGGATAAGGAAATGGAAACAAAAATGTGTTTGCAATTTACAACATGCATGTAATTTAGCTCAGGTTTGAAGTCCATGTTGTGGAGTTACCTCCTAAAATCACCAATAACTTCTCATCCAAAAATCGCCAATAACTTGCTTTACTTCATTTAGGAGGAAATATTCAAAAGAAATGTTACACGATGTACGAAATGTTTGTGGGCTTTTTTATGACAGAAAACCATGTCCATTAAAAGCAGGTAAAACCAGGAAAACTGATTTCAAGGCACAGTCTCATAAATTTTTTAAGTGATTATGCTGTTTTAAACATCATAGAATTGTACCTACCAGTCCTAGAAGAATTTACCTAAAGATATTTGAGTCTGAAAACCTTGCATTATTGTGTGGAATGAGAATCTGATCTAAGATTCCAGTAAAACTGCCTGTATACTTCTCTCACACTCACACATATACTGCTGATTGAGGATAAATAAAATGTACTTTTGTCTACTATTTCAATAAATTTGGGATAAATTTTAGACTTTTGTAATTGGTCATTCATTTTAAAAGCAGCTATTTCCCACAATAAGCCAGTTGCAGAATGACTGATGACATCCTCCTGGAAGGAATATCTGCAAGTAGTGGAATATTCCCAGCGTCTGGAAAAATCCCAGAAAGGAAAAGAATGTGAAACTTTCATAGCACTATTTATGTGAATATGAATTTAATAAAATAAAGGTAATAGAAAGTTTTAGATTACAGTTTCACAAGACTACAGCCTCATTTTTCCTCTATTTTCTTGACTTGAAATAATTGCCCTTCTGATCACCTATGGTAATTGCCCAATTTATCTTGAAAATGAAGTCAAACATTCCCAGAGGAACATTTCATTGGTATCTTGGAAAAAAAAAAAAAAAAAAAATCTACAATTGCAAAACAATTTACATTAGTCAAACAACACTAGGGAAATGGCCAAATTTATTTAGAAAATTAACCTTCATCATCTTGTAGAAATTCTGCATATCTTTTAATACAGACAGAAGATATGTGCTACAAGATATGCGTTACAAGATATGCATCCCTCCACAACTTCAAGAGCTTACTTCCTGACTGGAAAAATATTTTTTCAATTAAGAGACGCTAAAATAATTAACAATATGCATGCTATGTATGGCATTTAATCCTAAATGCCAGTGTACTTTTACTCAAACACTCTTTGATAAAGAGATAGATAACTAATTTGAAGTCTTCCCAAAATCAATCAATCTTTGGATGTACAGAAAAGTACTGCTCATATTGTCTCCGTTATAGTGAACCCCATTACAGTGAACCCCCCAAAACTGTGGTATGTTTATTATTAATGATGGGCTCCAGTAATGAGCTTTGTGTCCTTTCTCAGCCCTTAAAGAAATAGCAAGTCACTCTGACTTTCTAGGTATTTCCTCCGGATCTGAGAGCCTTCTCAATTGTGTAGGCAGCTTTATAGAGAAGTCAGGGGAATACACCTTGTCACATTAAATACAGAGAAGCTGACTCTTAGAGTTTTCTGATTCTGTCTGTTTTGCCATGAATCCAGAAGTTGTTCAGATGAGCATCTCACTGGTGCTTATTCTTTAACACTTTTTGACAAAAGTACTCTAACAAGGACAGGCAAGAGAAAGGACCAGAAGTTCCTTGATAACTCTGGTAGAACATAAAAAAATAAAACATTCTATTTATTACTAAAAGCAAAACACAGAATTAGTTTTCTGAATGTATGGGAATCTGTAAGGATATCTCACAGAATGATGAAGAAAAATCTCTCAACAAGCAGGAAAGAATATACTAATGGTTTCCATTTGAAAGTTAGATTATCAGAAGCAGATGATCAAGAGATGAAGACAGATTGGGCTGGAAGACATTCCACACATGGACAATGCAAGAAAATTCTCTGATACC
>VYXF01002734.1:79563-115567 GCA_013397295.1 Polioptila caerulea | reverse complement strand
AATAGCAAAGAAAAACTGTCATCTTTTGGAAAACAGTTTTCCAGACCATTTACCAGAATTCCTTAAAGCAGGTGAGAACTGCTGAGAAGGGAAAAAAATCTGAAAAAACACCAGAAAAAAACCCTCTCCCCAGAAAACCACTCATTTTTAGCGCAGAAAAACAAAACCGTGTAAAGGAAAATTTTTCTTCCTTCTTCTATAGCTTGTACTAGAGTTAATGTTGGAAATTACACTAAGTGTGGGTAACAATCTATTTGTGTATAGGCCATGTGGTGGATTATGAAGAGCCCAAATTCAACATTAAAACCTAAGTATGTGTTTAAGCTGTACCATATTTGATACTGCATAAGGATATGGTAGAAACATTGCTTCCCTCTTGATGGACTTTTATGTTGTCCAAATAGGATGTGAATATTATAGAAATACTCCCTTCACCTACAAAGATTTCAGTTATTGAACTTAAATTTGAGCCTGCGGCAAAATGTGAAGATACAAAGCCTCATTTTGGAGCGACATTGCTGACAATTTCATGCTTATTTCTGGTGCCTTGTCCAGCACATGAAAATCTGTGTTTTTGTTAGTTTTTTTTTCATTTTAACTTCTTGCTCTTGCTCTAACTTCTCCAATCAAATGCCAAAATTCTTTTCTTGTATCTTGACTGTCACAGGCAGTCTGTCTTTCCTAGAGCCTCGGCCATCGATCTGCCACCTGCTATAAGCTACTGATTTCATGGCTACCTTAGAAGCATAATCAGTTAAAAATAACTTTTTTACTTTGAGTTAAGTTTTGGTTTGATGGGACTGTTTCCACCATTACATGTACTGATGAAAGAGACCATCAGCCATATGGAGCTACCATGAACAAGATACGATACATCTGCAAGTGTGATCTCGGCCAGAGAGAAGCCTAAACTGACCACTGAAACTAGACTAAGAGTATGATTCCATCAGATGCAGAGACCTGAATGTACAACTTGTTGCCATAAAAACATGAGTGGTGCTTTCTCTTTTCTCCTCTGTGCTCCCAATTTTTCAATTCTGAATCCTTTTCTTTGAGTAGCTCTGGTGGCTTTTGAACAATGCTCTTAGCTTAACACACTAAACCAGGGAACAAAGCAATTTTCACACTTTTTTTGAGTTAGCCTTGTAAATATCAGCACTGGTACAAAAGTGGGGTTAGTAGAGAGGAAGCTGCAGGATGGAAGTTGTGTAGCAGATACAGAACTTTGTTAGGATGAATGTTTTAAAGAGATGCTAGAAGAAAGGACTATTGAAACAATAAGTTCCTGTACATTTGCACATGTGTTTCTATTCATCATTCCCCTTTTTAAAATCAGTTTTTAAACCAAATTTTAATTCAGGCTTTTGTAGTGATATTTTATGCAGTGTTGGCTCCTATTTGCACTAGTATGAAAACAGAGACAGTGGATAATGCAACAGAACAAAGGGGGAAACACAAGCAAAGGTAAAACACCCAACTTGTTTTGTTAAAAGGAAAAGAGAGATTAAAAAAATATATCCTCATAGGAATTTGCACCTAGAGCCTCGGCCTCATCATTGAAGTATATTAAAGTTATTTTCCTACATAGATTGAGATGCAGGCGTTTGTTTTTTTCCCTTAGATTTAAGGTAAGCAATTATTATTTATCTTCAGCCTTTCCTATTGCAGTTGGTTTCAAAAAGACAAATAGCAAACACTTCTGTAACTGTTCTGCTATCACAATTACTCTGAAAGGGCTATCACTTATTTAATAGAAGTTATAGATTATGAGAATTCTAGGAATACCTCTAGAGGGAAACCAAGAAGTATAACTAAAGTTGAATCTAATATTGGCAACAAGAGTAAACAGACATGAAATAGTACAAAAAAGGAGAATCTATAATGAAAAGTAAAAGGTTTCTTTTTTTTGTTTGTTCATTTGTTTTTACACCTCTCCTTGGAGTGGGATTAATTTCTTGATATCGTTCCGAATTTTTTCTGCCATTTAGGACAATGAGGCATTTATCCTTATAATAATGATATTTTTAAACAGACTGAGTAACAAGATGTCTTAAATAACAAGACAGTATATTCTTTTTAAGAAAATAATTTTCCCTTGTTAATAGATAAGATAGAGAAAAATACAAGTGGCATGAGATAAAACTCCTTTGGGACACAACTTCTTAATTTCTTCAGAAGCTATCTCCCCAAAGAGAAGAATCTGCAAAAGATCTGGAAGCAATTAGAAACTATTGTAGCATTTTGCTTAGGGAAATAATAAAAAAAAAAAGAATATGGAAAAAAGTAATTGAAATCTAAATCTGATGTAAGAAGGAACTACACTGCAAAAATGGATGCATTTTTCTTAAACTGCATGGTTTATTGAAGAAATCTGCCACTCCAACAGCAGCAGCACAGCTGTGACATGCTCAACTAGGCTGAGGGAACAAAGACCAGCTAATCAAGCACAGATCTTGTCAAACAGAACATATCTTCATCCATTTTATGTTAAAATAGAGTAAACACAAATAAAAATGCCTATCTTAGGAAAAGTGAAAATCATTATATGATTATTAGCAATTATCTAGAAAATTCTTTTCAAGTACTTGGATATGTGATTATGGTTTATTTAAGAAATATAGAAAAGAAAGCCTTCAAATTAACCTAAATTTTAATCTAGTGCAATAGGTGTTACTAGGGAAAAAAAATAAGATACAAGTTATAGTACAAGGAAGATTCTGAAAACACAGATTAGTGCTTTTTGTTCTTCCCCAAACCTACAAATGATGTACCATCCATACAGGAGTTCCTTTAAAACTTAAAACGTATTTTTCACAGAAACTCCAAATTCCTTTGGGGGAAAGGCTTGATTGCATATCCCTCAGAGCCTAAAAGGCTGCCCATATGAACTGAATTATCCATGACATGTACCTTCAGACATTTGTAATGTGATATTTCATGTAAATTTAGACCATACCTTGGATGTGAGCCGCTGGCAATGTTGATTTTATTCAGGAGCTCAGATAAGAAAAAAAATTCTGACATCCTTGCTAATCTGTAGTCGTTAACATGGAATTTCCAACATAAAAAGCATAAAAGCATCTAATTTGCTGTAGCAAATGAAAGGAAAACAAACTTTGCATTTCCCTTTCCTTTGCAATGTCTAAAGTTACTCTGTTCTGTGCAAACAAAATTATACTTTTCAAAGCTTTTTATTATTGTCCTCTATCTTTTGAGTGACACATTTTAAACTTCCCCACATAATCTGTAAAATGTCATTCAATTTGAATATGAAGGATTTACCCGTGTTAGAAAGAAAAGCCCTATTTACACTGGAATTATTAAAACCCCACAAACTATATACTTTATGTAGTCTTTCCAGCTCATATTGCTTAATTTGTCATAAGGAAAAACTCAGATAGTGCTCTTTTTTATACAGGGATGAGTTATCCTTTTTTGCTGTGCCCATATCTCCTACGATCCTAATTCCAAGTTCTGATAACATTAGGCTGGATTATGATATTTAGCTGTCTGTCATTTTCTTCTCTCCATTTTAGGTATTAGCATTTTCATAACCTTTATCTCATATTTTCTTGTGACAGGGTTTTAAAATGTAAATAGAAAAAAAACCAAACCAAACAACAACAAAAACCCATCTTCCCTGTAGACAAATAGAAGTACGGACTAGCTTGTTTACACCTATAGAATAAATCACTACATTCTGTGGAGATGCTACTGTTCAGAATATTCCAGAGGTCAGGAAGGTGAGGAGAGACTACATTTCTGCAATTTGCACCACTATGGCCCCCTGTTGACCAGTTCCTGTAGAAACAATTACCATGACTCGCCCAACAAACACTACAGCATTGGCTCCTGAAGTACTTCCTAATAAATAGACATCCAGGGAAAAAAATCCTCCTTATTTAGAAGACAAGGAAACAGCCCTGAAGTATCAGATGGGGTATAAAAACTAAAAGCTTGCAATTTCCCCAAATAATTAGGTAGATGGAAAAGAGTTTGTCCAAGCAAACACTGAAGAAAATAAATAAATATTTATGGCTTCAAAATGATTAGGCTCTTCCCATTATACCAGGTATTAAGTGAACCTTATTTTTAAAATACTTTGAAATAAACCCCAAAATGTATGGTAGTCATAAAAATAACAAATTGATTTTTGCTGCATTTGCTACATAGCTTTACTGAGATGGCTAAAGAAAGAGTATCGCAGAAAGAGCTTAAATTTCTCTCTCTTCCTTTCAATCAATATTTGAGGCAAAGTTTCATCTCTAGGGCCCTTAATGGCAGGAATTCCTGGAGCCAGCAAATGAGTAATGTTAAACCTATGATTAGATGATGAGGCCATCAAAGACACTAGACCCTAATGCTACATTCCACTTTATTCCTGAGAACTGCACTAAAACCAAAGGCTAGGGAAGAAAGGACTGCAAGTTATTCCTTCCCTCGAAAAAATTTTACAAGAGCTGCTAAAAATAAAAGAAAAAAAGTTGTAGGACATGAACACTGAGCTCAAAAGCCTTAATGGATCTTTCGGAATTTTCTTGGAACCCAGGACTTCGCCATTAGGTAACAAATTTTTCAAGTGCCCTGCTAGAGCAGGTTTGAAGTTGAAATTCCACTGAGGATTCCTGCCAAGGATGTATTTTTCTTTTACTTTTCCCTAACTGATATCCCTCTAAAAGAGGAAGAAAAAAAAGGAAGAGGAGAAAAAATAAAAAGGAAAACAAGATTTAATGATTTCCTTATGACATAAGCTTGAAGAAATGCAACCTACAGACAGGCAAGGTAAGTTGGAACACTCTCCCCCAAAACCAGTTGTAAATGTTTATTATTTTCGGACAGATTACTCAAAAGTAGATCTTCATTTCAACTGTCCTTAGAAACACCTTTGTTTACAGTATATTTTTGGAGCATGCTGTCAATGTGCAGTAGCGAATGTTTAAGAAAATCTACAAAGAAGTATTTTTTTTGGATAATTGTATAATAAGTTAACCTGGGCATTTTATTCACAAACTTGTTTTGAGTTGAATTGGTATTATTGTTCTGTGGGGAACCTGGTTGATGAAATGTCATAATAAGTTTTTAGAGAAGTATAAAAAAGCTTGTAAAGTTATCTGGATCTGTTGGGAAATCATGTTTTTCTTGCATTCTACAGGGTGAACAAAATTCTAAAATGTTTGCTGATAACTTCTTGCTGGCAGTTTAAAGTAAAAGGGTATATACACAGTATTAGCCAATAACACTCCTATCTAAACAAATAATATGAAAATTGAGATATAAATAATCCAAACAGTATGAGAAACTAGTTTAGCTTTCAATATTTTATTTTTGAAAGCATTTCAAAACATTAATTAATTTGGATTTCTGAGAAACCCATTACAGCTGTGTTAAAACCCCAGTAACTAAGCACAGATTTTTTTATATAGAAATGTTCTGCTGCTGCCACTTCTTGAGGACTACCTAATCCATGTTCCTCTGCTTTTTACATACTGACAGCTATGTAAAATAGTCAATGTTATATAATGTATATCAAAAGTACTAAAATCAGCACAAAGTAAAGTTTTAAAAAATCACTAATTCAAAGAGAGATTTCAAACATAAAATTATGACCACAGCATCCTACTTACATATTCTAAGGCTTGAAGGAGGGCTCATACACAGAGAAAATGCATAATGTACATCCATACACTTTGAGAATATAAATGCAAATATAACTTGTATGCCTTGTGAATATAGAAAAATTATAGAATATATATCTAAAAAAAAAATCTACAATTTATATATTACCACAAGAAACTGTTTGGTATTTTTTTTTTTTGTAATGACATGGAAGAATGAAACAAACTGCCAGATACAATTCTTTGGCTGGCAGTGATTACACAAGGAAATTAAGACAATCAAAACCAGAGAATGCCTTACCTGTGAACAAAGCAGCATAACCAGTTCAACCACTGAAGTGCTTGACTTCATACAAACCAGACCTGCAATAAACAGTCAAAAATTAGTTTAAAAGATGGTGGTATTTTGATACTGTAGCTTCATGGTTCCTAAAAACCATAAAATCTATAAAATGTATATTTTTTATAACTCAAACAGTCTAAAACAAGCTTCAAGTACAATTAACTGAAAATTTCAGTTTCAATAATATTTAAATGTTCATAAGAATCATCTGGAATAATCTAGACCAGTTCAGGACAGAATGTCTTCTAATTATTTTTGGCATTTAGCTTAGTTATTCAAATAAATAAATAAATATTGGTATAATCCAAAGCAATTTAATTTATAATAAACATAAGTTAACAGATTTTGAATATTAAATCATATAAATTTGTAAGAATAAAATGATCAGTTAAAGACAGGTAAAAAAATAAAATGTCTGCTTAGACATTATTTTAATTTTCATCTGATAATTGATTATCCTGTAATTGAAAGCTTAAGTATTAATGAAAGAGGCATTCATGTGAAATCCTATATTTATTAAAATCAAACCCCATAATTTCCAGGCATGTTTCTTAAAAAAAAAACCCACCCTAATTATGTACTCTAACTGTTACTCATTGTTTTGTACTTAATTTAAATAATAAATACCTTATAACGTTCTCATTATTGCAAATACTCTTTTTGCAGCTTTGGAAATGTAAATTTACTCTCTGAGAGGAGGATGCCATATTTAAGTATTTTAAAGATGCGTTGTAGGGACACTTGCAGGAAATTTAGTTTCTACTGTTAACTTTACATGTGCTAGCTTCTGTTATCTCAAACCATATAGACATTGATATGATGCATTAGGGCACGGAAACACTTTCGGCTGTGTTATAAAAATTATAAATTTACAAGTAAGCTTACAAGTAAGGACTAAATAGGTGGCTGGAAAGCAAAATGATGTGCTTTAAGAAGATTTCTACAAATAGAGATTAGAGACAAAAGCACTCCTACACGATAGATTAGAGACAAAAGCACTCCTACACGATAGCATGTATATTTATTTCGGGGGGTGGATAAATACCCTTTTGTGCCCATTTTGCTAATAACCCCATCCTTATTGTAGAGTAACACAGAACAAGCTGTAAGAAGCCACTAGGCTTCCATTCTATCAGACATAGGGGCAGACAGTTAATGAAATAAGAGGCAGATGTGCAAAGCTCATTTAGGGAGACAATTGCTGTAATTGATCAGCTATTCTCATGCTCAAGTGCTAGAGGATCAGAAAGATTAATGAGATACTTATCACCTGCAGGCTACCTCCACCGTTTGGAAGCTGACAAAGAAAATCCAAACACAAGACTGAACTCCACAGTTTGGCTAATGCAGGTAGGACAGACACATCAAATATTTCATTATAGAATGTCGTCTGGTTTAGTATGAATTCACCTCTTATTCTATAAAACTTGTAAAAAAACCAACAACACAAAAATAAAACAAAAACCCCTTTTCTTTCAAAATCAGACCTCAGGTGTACTAAAACATGACTAAGGCAAAATAATGCTCTTGGAAGCCTATCCCCATGCTACAATCTTCTAAATTTGTGCATGTTTTTACTTCTGACTTTACATTAAAAAAAAAAAAATGTATCCAGAATAAGCACCATACAATACAGTTATGAAAAAGAAACCAGATAAATTACATAGAAGTGATTATGCATCAGCAGCAAAGTCTTTGTATCTTCACCAGGTTTTCAAAAAGAAAACTTGATATAAAATATATGCTTTGGTGAGAAACACGTAAGGAATGTTTTCTGGCTTAATTAATTGAATTAGAAGTTCTTAACTTTCACATAAAGGTGGGGATACTTTTGCTACCTTTGCAGCTTCAAACAATACCAAAAAGTTTTGGAGTGTGGACTGAAACAAACACACATAAAATGGCATAAACCTAGAATAAATACTCATGATTATCATCCAGATAACAATGATGATCTGGTCCTAATAACACAAAGCTGCAGACATGAAAAAAACATGACTCTGTTCGAAGGAGTCATAATTGCTTAGATTACCTATTCACAATAAGCATTTTTATGAACTCTACCTAACTTTTTAATACCTTGATAATGGTATGGGTCTAAGTGGTCATCTGACCTCAAACTGATGTCTTTTCACTATTCCTCTGGACGTTACTTGATAATTTTTATATATCACATCTAATCAACTGCAAGCTTGGATGTAGCATACCAGCACTGGAAAGAAGAATCAAACTGATTTTGGTGAGATTTAGAAAAAGAGAAAGGAGACAGAATTGATATCTGGTTAGCACATCAGCAGACCCCTTTAGTTATAACCAGCTCTTTAATTGCCTGCTGATGAAACAGCCCATTGGTAACAGCCATTAACACCTCTCATAACCAATGGCATTTAAAGAGGCTGGTTTCCATGTCCAAAAGAAACAAGTAATTATCTTAGAGACTGTAGCACTTTTCTCATATGAAAAAACAGAGAGAGATAGGAAAGCCTCATTAAAGAAGGTCACGGTGTCAACAATGTTTGTCTCAGTCTACTGCAGAAATTAAGTGTGCAGCTCTCTACTTATAAATAAGCAGAATTGGGAGTGGCCCAGACAGAAAATGGGGAATCCTGTGCACCTTGAAAGTCAATAAGAAGGAAATAGAAATAGTTTATGTTCACCTTTAAGTACTCATACCATACATTCCTTGAAGTAAAATGGAATACAGAATTGTGAAACACTCATAGCAGGGTCACCATTTTGCTTAATAAATTTCTTGCTTATCAGCCCCCTAATCCTACTTCAGGGACTCCTTTCACTCAAATCATGAGGGAAAGTGTGTGCCCTCCATTATATGCTCCATTTCCTCCATCCTAGCTGCCAAGGGCTCTGTTGTGCTTCTTCTCATTTTCACTTCTTCCTGATTGAGCAGTTAAGATTTGAAATAAATAACGATTTTTTTTTTCCTGGTACACAAAACACATTAATCTTCAAAATCTACTGTCAGAGTTGTTGGGCAGTCAATAGTAGAGAATGATAAAAACAGATCACAAGGAATGGAGGACAGATCCATTTCTGCCTATTAGGAAAAACTGTCAGAATGCAATTTCTGGTTGCATTGGGAAGATCCCACATCATCAAAAGCCGCAGGAGCAAGTTTAGGAAGAACGACATTCCCTGTACTA
Source organism: Polioptila caerulea (assembly GCA_013397295.1). NCBI lineage: Eukaryota > Metazoa > Chordata > Aves > Passeriformes > Certhiidae > Polioptila > Polioptila caerulea. The sequence goes on along the minus strand of VYXF01002734.1, from coordinate 106,448 downwards.
TTTAACCTTTCCTTCGTAGACCAGGGAAAAAAAAAAAAAAAAAAGAAAATATTTTATTACTCTTTTGGCTACTAAATTTGCACCCTCCTGTCTTCTAGGAGTCCACATTGTGTGAACTGACAGATTTCTTTTGGCATAGCACAGGAACAAAAAAAATTTCCCTCAGTGCACAGTCTATATCTTGACAGACAAAAATTAAAAATGGGGTAGAAAAGTTCTCCTTCCATTTTTCAGACAGTACAGAAGACATAAACCGGTTGAAGTCTCTTCATAAAATTAAAAATAGAATTTTTAGTATGAATCAGAATAAATATCAATTTTCTAATTGATTTTCCAAGTTCCAAATGTGATAACAATGGTTAATTTTTTCTTCCTCCTTACCATTTTGCAGGGTTCAACAGAGTTTTTAGTGTGTGCAAAATTTTATTAGTTTTAACATAATGAGGAAAAAAAAATAACAAGCTTGGGAAAATAATGGCTTCTCTGATTGAAGAGAGCACACAAATCTATTTTCAGTTCTCTTCCCCCTCCCTAACTCTAATGAGAAAAAGTATTTGCCACTCAAACTAAAACTGTTGCCTGCATTCTTCAGCTGCAGATAAGTTCTTCCTATCCCATCTGTATCAAATGCCATTAAGGAAGCTAATGTAATTACTAAAATACAAGAGGATATTTCCTGCATACAGCAAGGTTAAAAAGGTCACCGTTGAACTGAATGGAGTACGCGCTTTTTACATTTGCTGTTCTTAGTACTTTTCTTCATGGTCTATTCTCAGTCCATTAAATATAGCCATCAAAATTCAGCAATTTGATGGCAACAATGACCACATATATGGATGCAAAAACCGGGAGCATCAAGTGCATGACCTTGGCTAATCTGGAATAAATGATGTATGCCTGGCAATTGTCTTGAAATGCTCTGGTTTACTTGTCTTCTTTTCCAGTGTTCTTCTGTTGGCCCAAAGATATGTTAATTATTTCTTTTCACTATGGCTTATTAATGTCTAAAAAAAGATTAATTTCAACTCTACTGTTTTAGTCATGCCCGTGGCATTAATGAAGTCATGGGTTCAAAAATTCCAAGTCACCATGCTGAACTAGTCAGTGTGAATTTCCATTTTGAAGAAATATAATGTAGGCTGATAAAATCAATTTAAAAAAAAAAATCCTTATGAAATAAGATCATGGTTTTGAACTTCTTTTTATTATTATTAATACAATGTGTGTATGAGTCTAACAGAATACCACCACAATTTCATCTGGTATTTATCAAGGTTTGCCTGCATTTTCTTTCAATGATTTTACTTTATGTCAACTTAAACCCTTATTGGAACTGGAATCAATTGTAATACTAGCAAAAACAAAACCTAAATGTTTTTATAGCTCATGTTCAACTTAGGAAAAAAGATGCAATTAACAAAACTTTAGAGTCTGCAGAAATCTTTCACTCAATTATAGCTTCTGCTTATCTGAAAAATCTCGAGTATGGTTAGGTAAAATGTTTGAGAAAGTTTAATTCATTTAACTCATTTCACAGAGAAAAATTGGTCTTTATTAGTCCTCTACAGCTTGTCATCAAAACTATAGGAGCTTTGTACAGTACAAGACGCTTATGAAAAAATCCAGCCATGATGTTAATTCCATTATTTTAGTAACATGTGAAAAGTGTGTAAATTGCACCTAGAAATGAGCAAAAAGACCTAAAATTGGACAAAAAAAGAAAATCAGAAAACACTGCGATTCTTCCTTGCAACTTGTTTTTTTTGTAAGGTAAGCTTTTTTCCTATTTGCTATTTCCTAGTCATATAGTCTTCCATGTACCTTAAACAAAACTATGTTGTTTCAAATTGCTCATAAAAATTACTGGTAATTCATACTGTGATATCTCTTCCCATAATCCTCAGTGATTTCTGTGCCATGAGACAGAGTAGGAATTTTCTACCAATAATTACTGGTCACAAATTGGGTTTTCATTTTTGATAGACTATTCCCTTATACCTTGTTCAGCATTTGTGAGGAATGGCACAATAAAGTTTCAAGGATATTTCTCACTGGGCACAGAAATTAAAGTATGTTTTGGCTGTGAAACTACAAAAGTGATGACGATATTTTGGTTGGAAATGTGAGTTTTCCTTAAAATTTATTTGTTCTTTCTAACCCTCTATCTTCTGCCAGCAAAATCTGGCACATGATTTCTTGAAATATATTTCTAAATCCAATTTATAATAAAAAAAGTAACCTTAGGACTCCTTTTTTGACCAAAAAAGTTATTTGAATAATTTAAATCTACATTATTTCCTCTCTTCCATAGGCAGGCACTCAGAGAAAATTAGATTTACATTAACGTTCTTCATGAATTATCAGTTTTTGGGGAGTTCCCTACAGATCTGTAAGGAGAGAGTATAGACAAAAAATAGAAGATTGGCGAAAAATTTGAAAGTAAATGCTAGGTATGCAAAACTTTAACTGAAACAGCAGATGTTTTTATTCCAAACCAAGCAATTACTGCGGGGGGCTGGGGGGAGGGGAGAAAGACATGTATTAAACAGAATGCAAAGTTTTGCAAGATTACACTCAAAATTGGTTTTAGAACCATGCATATGTCACATATTTTGCAGGCATTTAAATTGCACTAATGGTCTTAATTTAAGAAAAGCAAAGGCTGGGAAATATTCAGGATTAGCAGAAAGACTGCAGATGGAAATCACAGCCATGTTGCAAAATAATTATAACTTTGATTTTACTAGATGAAAGAAAACACTATTCTAAAGGACATAGCTCACTAAAATAACAAAGTCAGGGTTATGGATTTAACAATCCCTTCAGCAGCCTTGACTGACATTACCACCAGCTCTAGGGACCATGAAGGATGGCTGTATTAGTACTCCAGACCATTCTTTGTATGGGCAAATCTCCTTTACAGAACAGAAGAGTGAGACAGAAATATATAGCGAATGTGAATTCGATTCCTTGTTTTTTAGTTGATCAAAACAGTTACAATTCTTAAAGGATTTTTTTGTTATGGTGAAAGACACTGCACAATGCAAGCAATATTCCTTTTATCTGGTACCTGGAAATCTAGGAAAGGTATTATCCAGGTTATCAAATGGAATACCTTTAAAATTTTATTGTAAATCTTTAGAATAGATATCTTGGATAAACACCTCAAATAAACAGTAATAGGTCAATAAAAGTCCCCAGATTTTAATCTGTACAAACCCAACTCAAATGGTTCAGGTCTTTTAGTTAGATTTGTAAAATAAAAAAGACCTTCATATTGGGATAATATTTAAAAGAGTAAGAATGGTATGTAAGCATTTCTTGAATAATTTTATTAAAGTAAGAAAACCTAAACTTCTTCACCGCTGCAGTTACTAAAAAGGAATCTAACTATGGACTGGAAAACATCCAGATGGAATCACAGAATGGCAAAAACCCTTGAGAGCGTAACCACAGAGAGGGGATTTATTACAACGCATACATGATTCAGTTTTTTAAATTACAGACTTTCCTACAATAATCCAATGAGCTGTAATGATATTGACAAAACTGATGCTACCCTACTCTGAGGAGTCCAGCTTTATGCTAACCTGTGGATTTTTCTGACAATTTCCCTTTAGTGTAATGGGATGCACAAATTCTCATTCACCAAATGAAAAGAAGACCACTTCATCTATAAAATAAAATTCACTACCACTGTTCAGTTTAATGTATCATGAAAGATTTTCAAACTGATTCAACTGAATCAGTGATTCAGTTTTTCGTTTAATGCCTGTGGCAATTTTTTATTTGGCCAGTGCTCCATTGATATTTTCTTAATATATGCATTTGTGTTTCACTGTCATTCTCTTAAAACAGTATTTCTTCAGACAGAACTCTTTCCAAATATCTTCAAAATCTTTCCAAATATTGTGAGGCTTAGTGAAATGATTTGCTTATCCAACTTCTATAACAGAACAGATCTAAAATTTACATCAATCTATCATGTATCAATTGAGACATTCTTCTAATCAGCATTAACGCCAAAATAATAACTTAAAAATCATCTTTTTATATAAAAGAATTCAACACAAATATTAATTATAAGAAAACAATTCCCTGTTAAATTTAAATGAAACAGATTTTCTTTTTAATGGTATGACATGTATTGACAAGAATTTATTTGTAAATGAAATATATTTCCTCATCCTCTAAAGTCCTCTTCTAGACTACAGGTAAAAACACCCAACTCAATGGTCACACTGCACTGCAGTTGATCAAACTAAAATATCTTTAATACTGAAAAGGTCTGTAAAATGGAATTATTGCTTTTCTGTCAAAATGTACTTCATTTTCAGGTAGACTTGAGTAAGTTATAATTTTTTTTTTTGTAGAAGCCTGGAAAATACCTACAATTACCTACAATAAATCCTAAACTCTTATTTATCTAGAAAGATTATCAATGAGAAGCATTCCAGTTTTTTTCCTCCAAAACCTAACAGTCCACTGGGAGAATTCAAATATTATTCTGAAAGTCTTCTGACTTCCCTCTTTATACTAAGATATTATTCAAATAAGTGGCTCAGAATTTTCAATAAATTTCTACAACAGCTGCTGCCAGGGACATTTTATTTAAATGGAAGAAGTAAGAAAAACATTAATTGATAAATACATTTAAAGATTAATTTAAACTGTGACAATTTAAAGTATTTTTAAAGTTATGACATGAGGTATTTTCCTGTCTTTCTTTTCCTAAAAAAGTTGCCAATTCTGTGATTAAATTTGTAGAAAAATTACTAAATGAAAACAAGCAATACCAAATGTGTTGCCACATATTTAATACATGGAAAAAAGATGTTTTCTTATATAAATGAAGAAATATCTACCTCTCCTTTGTCTTTTTTTTCTCAATCTTTCACCTCCTCTCAAATCTGAGTTAGAAGAAATACCTTTTGGAAGTATTATCTCAGTAGTGAATTATTTTCAAAGAACTATATAAGCAGAAATAAAGACATTGATTTCACTCACTAACACAAGTAAATGTTTACACCTTCACTACAAAACTGGTGCTTTCTGCTCATTGCAAGAACCTTTTCCAAGTCTTTCTAAGGTTGTCAAAAGGGACATCCTGGAAAAGATACATCATAGGTATGACCCCAAATAACAGCCTCCAGAATATCAGGATTTCTCTGAAAAGGCATTACTCAATGTTATATTTTCCTTAGGTATGAAGTTTTATTTTTTCTCCTGAAGTTTATCACCTTTTTCTTCACTTCAGTCTATACCTTATTCCTATTTGATGCCAAATTTTATTCTTTTTTGTTTCTTTCTTCTTACGGTAGGCATAGGAATTACTTTTTGTTTTCTTCTTTCTATTATTTCCTTCTAGCTCTTTGTTACATTCTTTCTTATTATTAGGGGGAGAATTATCATCACGACATGATAAAACTGAAATATGTGCCTGGTGAATAACAAAAAAGGATGGTGAGAAAAGGTTGAGCTGCACAGCAGTAAAACAACTTACTCTTACTGATCCTCCTTACTTTATATTTCTTCTCTTTAGCAACATCGGGGCCACACTGAGTAAACCAGCACAGCTACAAACAGGGAGTGTAAGAAAACCTCAGAGCTCATGCAACTTCCTAAATTCCTAAGGCCAAGATGACCCTCATTTTAAGTAGATGTGATCTTCTGAGCAGCAAAACTAATTTTTGTATAAATATTTCCTGATAATTTGATAACAAGAAAAGGAAAATAAAAATCTCCAAGCTGAACTTTGCTGACCTTAGTTGGCAGCCATCAGATCTCGCTTCTATCTTGAAGCCCTACTGACAAATGGTAATCATTCTGAAACAGCGTCTCTCAAAACACAAAAAACCTTCCACAGTCATAGATCTCGTTAAATAACTTGTATTTCTTGTGTTTCAGTTTTCTTTATTTACTTGACAGTAACATTGTTATGGGCTCTCCCTAGACCTGCTTTGACATCACTTTGCCATCTTAATTTGACATATCACAACTGTCTCTGTTGTCTGACAAGTTCTTTCAGCATGAGGTTTTCTCATTGCAAGAAAATCTCCACAGACAAGAAGTATAAAAAGACTGAATCATAAAATTCCACACACCATCAGACAAAAATATGATGTAAGAGAGTAGATGTTTAGCAGATTTGAAGGTCTTTTTTGAAGGAAGTAAAATTTAGCATGAAGTTGCATTGAACACAATAAAGATATAGTATCTTAGTTCTTGCAAAAATAATCCCATGTATGTAGGGACTCTGTTAATATCTAAGTAAATCAAGCTAGATGGTTCCTGAATTCTTATACTATAATTAACATTTTTTTCGCATCAAAAAATGCTCTATAAACAGGTATATTTTTAAAATTCAAGTGTAGTAGTTTCTCAAGTTAATTGAGTCTATACTTTTTGTGCAAGAATCTTTTTTTAAGCCTTGAAGGCATGGAAAAAAGTAAATCCATATCCAAGAGGATGAACTGAAGAAGTGCCTTTAAATCATCAGAACCAGTAAGGAAACTTGGAAAATTTGGTCACTAATTAAAATGTTTCAGCCTGGGTCATAAGAACAGGTGATAAGTAGACAGAAAACTGTGACCAGACCTAAATGAGATGAATTTTGTAAAGAACCTGGTCATAGAACTCAGACTACACGGAAAAGGATTATTTTTACTGTGTCTCACGAGAAATACATCTTTCGGGGCAATATCTGATAGAGAGATGTTATTTGCACCCTATAGATTATCAGAGTTAGGTAGTTCTCTGGTAAACACTGCCAGAGTAATAAAGTAGATTGATTCCATTTTTAAGCCTTCAGAGGACAAGAGCTGGGGCAAATACCAGCCTAACTGTTTCAAGTCCAAAATCAGGCAGAGTCCCCTGCTGAGTTTTGAATGATGAATTAAGTGGAATAAGAACCAGAGAACCTCTGCCTGTGGAGAGCTTCAGTCACAGCATGAACATCCTGTAGATACTGAATACCATTTTGGCATACCACCTCGTTTTTCTTTGGACCTGGACAGTAGAAGAGAAAATAATAAGGGGGGAAAAGGTGGCTGTTCTAAAAAAAAAAAACAAAACATTGTACAACTTAGTCCAGTGTTACCATTCAGCACTGCTGTATACCTGATATGATGAGTCCACCTACAGGCTGTGTTACAGCAGTGCCTGCACTATTAAGAACTTTCCCCAGAATCTTTTAAAAATTATTGCCTTGAAATAATTTTAAATGGCTCTCTTGATATTTTTTTTTTGGTAGTAGATTAGTAGGAAAACTCACTAAAAAATATTTTCCACTAAAACTGAAAGTTAAAGCAAGAAGACATAAACTGGATTACAAAGAAGATGGACTATCAAGGAGGGTAACAGGGAGATGGACATCAGGGAGGGAGTTTTTCTAGAATTGAAAGTCAAAAAGACCAGTCCTTTCTAGGCCTTTTGGCTTGCAACTGGAATACAGGCTACTAGCTTGAAAAAGAAATTTATGAGGAAGGGCTAATACTGATGAGGTTAATGGAACCCAGGGATCACAAACAGCTAATTCCTTTTCTTACTCTTTAAAGGCTCCAGTATTTTGTGCATTTCCTTATGTGCTTTAAAAGAACAGTAATTGGTACTCTTCAGTTCCTAATAATAAAAGAGTTATAATAGCAATTTCAAAAATAATTTAGTAACTTCAAACACCTAGTGGCTTCTATATTTTCAAGGATAACTTTCAGAGCTTCTTTCAAGCAAACCTGACTACTTTAGATACTGTTACTAGCTTTTGCTCTCCTGATGGTGTGTATTTATAATTAATTTTTAAATCTGTGCTCTCCTAACTAAACTTTACAATTAGTATCGCAATTTCAGTCATTTTTTTTCTCCATTGTCAAAGCCACAGAAGAACCCTGATTTCTGTCTAATGGGAACTCTTTACATTTTGGATTGTAAAGACATCTTGATTATTAATCAATGTAATAATGATAATATAATCAACGACACAAAATCTGAGTGCCAACAATAATTTCTACCCTTAAGTTACTGGGACCACACAAGTCAGAGACAGAGGAGAGGGCATGAGCAGTTAACCTCTGTTCCATAGTCTAATACATCTTAGTAAGTGTCCAACTCATTAGACAGGGATAGAGTGGCTCATATGTGTAATTAATTATTGGCAGGTTTACTTTCAAAAAGGTGCCAGATGCTATGCATTTCCTAGTTGCTATCTGGATCTCTGATCTATAATGTTTCCTGCCATGTTAAACATCTGTTCAGAACATACTTCTACACACAGGAACTTCAGTAAATCAAGAGTTAAATCAAAATTGAATGAATGTGTATCCTCTTTCTGGTTTTTGTAATGATATCCCTTTAAAGATGTCATGAAGGAATAATGCATGAAGGAAAAATGTTCTCTAGCTTGTGTTGGGGTCATTATAGTTTGAAGATTTCAATGTGGATAAATAAAAGAAACTTCTTTTGTGGCACCTGCTCTTCAGTTGTCTGAATTGGCATCTGTCTTGTCTCTAGTAGCCTACTCTAAAAAAACTTTGGAAGTTGCAAAGCTTTGAACCTTGACTCTCTGGAGTAGGTGTAAATAAATAGGCAGATTTGAAGATAGATTTAGACCTTCAGCTCTTCTTTGTTCCTACTATATAGTCTTCTGGAAAACTGGTGTTGTTTTCTGTCTTCATATGTTCCTGACTTATTGATGTTTTTAGTAAAATCTATGATCAATCCCAAAGTGTGTGCAGAAACATGAGCACACTGTGGAGCCTTTCTGTTAGATACTAAGAGCTAATCAAACCAACCATAGACAGAGAATTTCTTAAAACAAATTTCTGACATGCCTAAAATAGCCTGTCAGTTTGAAATCCATGAACTTTCTCTTTTTCTTGCTTATGAATGGATTACAATGTGTGCAGGAACGTTTTCAGTCAGCAGCAGTATTTTAAATTAAATCTAGTGGAGGACTTCATGCCTGTTTTCAAAATGACCTACGGTTTTCTTCATGGTAAGAACTTAATCTTGCAAATTGCTTGCATAATTTCTTCAAATAAAAAAGGAAAACACAAACTTTAACTTACTGAAGAAAAGCATTATCTGTAAATCATTATTATTCCAACCTCATAATCTAAAAAGGGGTAATTTCAGGTAGTTGTGCAATTTTTCTGGAATACTTCAGCAAATTTCTATATGGAAGATAAAAAGGAATCCTACTACCTATGAATAGGAATCCTACTACCACAAATTTAGGAAAACTGTCTTACAGAGGACTGAGTCAGGAAATTCACTGGATTTAACTCACTATGCTAAACGTGCAGCATCACCTCTTCCTACACAGAGAAGAAGGTACACTTAGGGGGCATGGAAAAGGAGGAGTGGGATGTAACATAGCAAAGAAGTACATTATGAACTTAGCCTTGAAAATCAATTTAGAGTTCCCGACCCAGTTCAAACCAAATAATCCATAAGATTCCTCATCCTGACTGAACAGAGTGATCATGTCCAGTGAGACACCTATTGCAAATGACACTGGCCTGACCTCTCGGCAGAAAGTTTTAACAATCACCTTGACTTCCAACAGGGATTCCCTGACGTCTAATAAGGCTGAGTTCTCACTGCTCCCACAATCCTGCTTTATCAATTGCTTTCCTGCTCCTTGTGCTGCAATACCCACAGTACTGTACCAACACAGTATATACACAGTATATTACAAATTAATCAGGTGCGATTATTTTGAGTTACTAGTCAGTTTTCCAATCCTTTACTAAACAATGATGGCATACCTCATATTATAGTACACATAAAATATTGAAGGCAAGAAACACAGCCTAAACCAAGATAGGGTATATTTTTTCTTAACATGTTTATATTTGGGAATATAAACACACACATATATATATATTTATACATGTTTATGCTATCTTTTTTATAAAATAACATCTTTTAAGCAAGCTCTGTTACACAGGCTGAAAACAGCCAAGACTTTGAAAAGTTATCAAGGGACTAAAAAGCTGATCCCCCTCACCCAGTACAATCACATAAGTTTCATATTCTCAAAAAAACCCAGATTAAAGTACATACATAGCTATGCAGTCATATAATTGCAAGAGCTCTCTGAAATCTGAGATCATCTGTTGCTGGGATGAGCCTGACATGAGGCTTCCCCAAAAAGGCAAATTCATTATGCAAAGAAAGTGGCTCATGCTAAAATGAGCTTCTAGGTAATGAATAAAGAACTTCTCATACAAAAAATGGAAATAAATTTATATATATGTACACACATGGTCACACATACAAAAAAATCAGAAGAAAGGCTTATTTTATAAAGTGGCATAAGCACTGACCATCTTTGACGCCTCAAGGGAAAATGATATACTCTTGACTGTGTCTACAGTTAAGATGCAGTCAGCTGCAGAACAAGGAACAAACCCACTGTTTTCTTCTGATTTCTGCACGTGGCCAGCTGACATTGAGGTACACCTGTCTATCACCACGTGAACAATTGCAGTAATGAGAATGTTAATACAAATTAAGGTTAATGCAGACTACCACTCCTTTCACAATGTGGCACAGAGAAAATTCACATGCTCAAAAATCACAAAGAAGCTCCAAAAACATCCAGCAAACACATTAAATCTTTCCTCTTAAGAAGCTGGCTTGAAAACTATATTTGGAAAGAATTTTTAAATAGTCATAATGACGAGTAACATCAATCACAATAATTGAGGGCAAGCCCTGTTAAAGTTTTCCAATCATATTTACCCCTCATTGGGCAGTCTGTTGATGGAAAGGCTAAGGCATCCTGTAATATTTAATGTATTTTTATGTCTTTATGATATATTGAACATATTAAGCTCCATACATTGCACTTCATACCTCTGCAGTGTGTGCATCATTCTTGAAGTGCTGACTACAGAACGGAATAGTGAGAATTTAAGGAAATTTGTGCAGAGAAATCAAATCAACTCCTCGTCTATTCTTCCAAGGCACTGGACAAGTCTTTGTTGCCTCCTCAATGAGCTGAGGGAGCCAAGCATGCCAATTATTTTGGCAATCCCTCCATTCTTTGCACGGCTTTATCCCTCATCTCCTAGGATCATTAGGAAGTCTCTGTTCTTTGCTCCTAGAAGTTGGACTCAGCATCTGGCCATATTGAAATATGGCTTTTTCTTGAGTTTTGGTTAGTCCAAAAAATTATTCAACATATCTCTCCAATGCAATGCTTTTGTTTCTCATTTTGTATATCTTCACCTAAGCACTTAGTTTTGCCAGGAACAATTCAACATGATAAAAAAGACTGTTAATAAAAATAGCAAAATGGGATGAAAAATTGGATTATAGAAATTTCAGCACCGTAAATAGCTTAAGGTTTTACTTAGATGCTGTTAATTTGAGTTAAAAACAAATTCAAAAATAAAAAAAAAATTATTCCTTTCCCCTCTTACTTACTAATATTAATTAATTTATTAATTTTGTTCAAAACGTTGGTTACATGGTGTGCTACAGATTGGTAGGGCAACCACCATGCTTTCAGTTAGCTGGAAGAAAGCATGCCTGGACACAGGGTGAGAGAAAAGAATGAGAGAATAATATGTACAGGGAAAAAATGGTCTGCAAGAACATGCATTTTTCTACTTTACAGCATCTGTGCTCCTGAACAAAGTAATACAAAGGTTCTGAAAGGCTTCTAAGAGAAACAAGAGGGGCATGTTAAGCTCCAAAAAAGTAAAATTTCCCCAGAAAGTATAAGGGATTCCTGGATTACCATAGTATCTAAAGGAAAATGGTTGTCCTGTTTTTCCTAATACAAAATTCAGTATTCTTCAAGATCAGAAACTAATTGTGCCAGTATTGGTAGATGCCACAGTGATGTCACACTTGAGCTCTTGGGGAGTTTTCTTGGGGAGCTTTTAGAGTAGTGTCATTTGGCACCCAAGTTCTATCTGTAGTTTCCAAAGGAATGTTTTGGGCAAATTTTCAATTGTTTCAAGAAGCCTCCTGTCAAACACGATACAAAGCTAGTCCATCACCACCTCTACTGAATATTTTCACAGGGCCATGTGGTGAGTTAATGAGGAGAAACAGATCCTGCTCCTATCAGCACAAAAACATTCTCTCTGTCATCTGACTCTAATTGTGTCTGTATCAGAAGCATATCAAATGTACACCAAGGAATTCCTCAGAGATCCTTTGGAGAAGGGCTACCTGTCTGACCTTCTACCCAGCTAGTGGTACAACAAAGTAAAAGCATCAGTGAAGTTTCTTTGGTTCCCCACTCAAGAGAAGAGAAAGCATTCTATGTGACTGTGTTTCAATCATGGACCTATTCTTACGGTTCCAGACACTCCAAGAATAACTAGTGGAAATACTTTTACCCATCTGTGCTTGACAAGAAGAGGATATAGCTTTTCTTTCAGCTACAGATCAGATTACACTTGCCTGTAACATTTTCACCTAAAAGCTAGAATGTTGTCATGCACTTTACAGGGAGGGAATTTGCAGACCATATGGAAACTAGTTAGCGAAAACATATCTGTGCAAGTGTTAAATGGAACTCCACAATGAGCTCTGCTAAGCTCAAATATGTGACCTACACATATTGCATGTTTGTTTCCAATTAGATTCTGTATGGACGATTTTAACCTTTGCAACTTCTGTTCTCTGAGGCATTGGAAGAACCTCAGTTGATGAACCACAGGAGTGTTGGGCTGGTTCTGGCATACTCTGTTTGAAGCTATTTGCATTCAAATGCAAAAAGGTCCCTTTTAACCCATGACTGACAATATTTTTCTACTTATAAAATACTCTGAGAAGTTGATCAAACATTTGAAATACAGTTGAGTGTAAGATACCTTTGAAGAAAGATTTGGTTTTAGAATTAGGAACAAGCAACTATTTCAGTAACTAGTAATTTAGTAATTTTATTAGGGTAAATAGATGAAGAATTTTGCCAATAAATATATTCTGCAATGTCAGATTAAAACTTGATAGGGTTCCTCTTTTACCAGTCATATTTGGGAATTTACCGAAACAAGAAAAATGAATTATTTCAAGTATTAGTGGCCTTAATTTTTGGTCAAGACAGACAAGATCATTGCAGCCTGTTCATTTCAACTCTGATCAAAAATTAAGAAGGCACTAAGACATTAGGTATACTTTACTCAAACAATAGATCAGCTAGTCTTCCATGGAAAGAATGATGATAAAGTGTGATGTAAAAAGGCTATGACTCCAAGATTCACCAAATGTTTGAGGCAGCTGAACTACTACAAAAAGGTGAAATCATAACTAAGTTGAAGGCACATTTCCAAAAATATATTGACAACAGCTACCATAAAGCATCAGATATTCTGGAGAATTTGTATGATTGGAACCTTTAATTTTGTTTTCTGCTTCCTTTTATTTTGTGTTCTTCAGTATGCAGTCAGCTACTGTGTCCATTCATACTAAATATGAAAATGTCTTTCTTACACACACACATGCACAAGAGCACTAGAAAGAGCCTCAGGAAAAAGCACATGGCATCAAGGATGTCTGACAGTATTCTGACTTTAGAAAAATGTGATAGGGAAAAAAATTCATGCCATAAGGAGGTTATGAAAAACAGCAAAGAAGGAAAGGTATTATTATGTGAAGCTTGAAAGTACATGTTTCATAGAATGCAACAGATATTTTTATGGTGATCAATTTGAAAAACAGACAAGTGCCTTAAGACTTAATTAACTCTGTGTTTGGTTTGTGAACAATGTTTCCTAATTTTGAATTGGGTGGCTAAGTCAGAGATGGGGCAAAATATGGAATGACACTCCAAGCAGTTATCAGAAACATGCTACAAGCCAGAAACAATCCAACAAAACATGTTTCTCTCTGGACAAGCAGTGAGATTAAATACTGCTGTACAGTTGTGAGGTTCCTGTGACCTCTAGCGTTTCAGTCTTTGTCATATCCTGGGAACTGTTATAGCCCTGTTCATGCTATGGATCTGACAAAAAAAAAACAAAATCAGAACAACATATGATTGAAGAATGAAGAATTTTTTTAATCAGTAAAAGAACTCAGGTAAAATCGACAATTTTAGTCATATTTTATAAAACCGAGAGTGCAAATAATAAAAGGATAATACTGCTAGAAATTTTGCAATCAACTTCACTGAAATAAGAGAATTAAGAATGTAACCCAGAAATTATCTTACAGCCATCTCAAAGTGAATCTTTGACCATTAATTAAGGTGTCATTAAGTGAGAAGTGCAACTTACTCACAAGCTATCAAATTAACAATAAAAAATACCTAAGGCTTCTGAGTATGACTAAGCTACTATACCATTCCTTGGTATTATTAAACAATAATACTATTTAAAAACAAGAAGATGAAAGAATAAAAGGTTCTAGAAAATTTCAGTTACAAGATGTGTAAATATTTCAAGTAAAAAGAGCCAACACTGTGAGATGTAATAATGGAATTAGCATAGAAAAACTTTACACTAATATTTAGGTAAAACACATGTATAATAGAAGGGGGTTTGTAATTTGAACACAAAGCTGTATTTTTTCTGCATAGCTCTTTAAAGACTATAAGCCTTGTCAGAATGAGACATTTTACTCTCAACGAACAGAAATACTGTGTGTCAGAACAATCCTGGAAGGAAAAAATTTATTTGGTTGAATGTATTCCTCTGAATACATGACCCAGGAGCAGTGCATGCTCATGCAAATTCCCCCTTCACTATTTCAGCTGCATTAGTATTGATTCATTACTGTCCTCTGAGCTTGCCATACTTATACTTTCTGTGTAACTTCTGCATTATTTCCTGTCTCATTTATGAGGCAAATTTTCTAACTGTGAAGTAGTAAAGATAACACATAAATCCCATAAAAATCCTTGAAAGTGGTCAAGGATTCCTTTCTTAAAAATTCATCAGTTTTTATTCCCCCTCTAGGGACAGCTCTTTATGATGCCTGAATCCAACTGACCTGCCTGAGGAAAACACAGCCCTACCAAATACAGATACAGGCATCAATAATGTTGGAGCATGGTCTCCTTTTTAACTTTCTTCTGTGGGAGTAGTTTACACTTTTAAACTGTATTTTCACTAGTTTCTCAAAGTCAGGCTGAAGCACTGAATAATTCTGAGGAGGGAAATGCAAACTAAAGAGAGTATTTTGAGACAAGATGTATCATCACATAGAACCTCAGGGGAAAAAGAGGGTACAAAAGCCATCACATTATACTTCTTTAAATGAAATTAAATGCAAAGAAGTGAAATCACAATGTATTAACAACTGATTAATTAATTTATCAAAAACAGTTATATAAAGTCTAGTGAAAATAAAAAATTGTTCATATCAAATGAATGTTAGCTAAAATAATATAATCTCATAACAGAACAGTACCTTCAATCAACAGCTCTTGTCCATGGCTACCCAATAATGTTCGAGATAGGAAAGGGGCAAAATCAACAAAAATTTCTCGCAGGAGAGGGGCCACCTTTTCTAAAGCTCTTTCAAGCTTTGCAGTGATACTGTGAAAAAAACAGAGACCATGATTGTAAGAACACCTCACGATAAAAGTTAAATGATGTTGAATCCCACCTGTTTTTAGAAGTTTCTGTAAGCTTCTTTAGAAAAGAGGATGACCATAATTTGATTAAACTTTACAGTTTTTAAATGGCTTTAAGTAAAGGGAAATGTCATGTCAGAGTCAGTAGTGTGTCAGCCTCACATATTCCATGGTATTTGCAGACTAGTCCAGAAAAAGTAAAATTTTTATTATTGTTTTAAAATACAGGTCTGGTTTTGTTCTCTCCTGTTTAACACAGGTCTTCACTTGCTCAGGAGAGGTTCAGTGTCTCCTTCAACATCCTAGTTCTCCATTACCAAACTGCTTACTTACCAATATGTACGGTCATTATTGAATAAAGAAAATAAACCAGCCAGCTGAAAAATTACTTCATTAAAGTTTTAGTGTCTGGCATAGTTAGACCCTTCAGTTGAAAAACTTTTCTGCAAAATGTTATTTTAGTATACACAAACTTGGTATCCAAAAAGTATATACACTGTAGCTCATGTATAACAACAGTAATGCACATTAAATGAGTAATTTTTTTTTACAGTAATCTAGGAAGAGAAGTTATAATTAATATTAAAAGATAGAACTTGTGTACCTCATGTTTTCAGCTGAATCCTCTGGCATTGGAGCAACAGTTTGGACAGCTGGCAGATTTTTGCTGGTAGCACCATTCACAAAGCTGGATGATGAAGAGGAAGAAGAAGATCCTGAGTCTACTGCACCTGTCCCCCAAAAAACACAAATCTTAATTCAGTCTTGAGAATCAAAACTTTTAAAATAGTCCTTTTATTATTAATCTACTTTTAAGTATGGAAAGAATGTTATTTATTCTAAAACAGTGAAAACCTTTCCATGTGGTTATCGGAAAATGAATACCTTAACTTTGCTGGTATAAAAATAATAAGCTTGAAATCTATTGAAAATCAGGCAAAACAAATCCTTACCTTATTTCCACTATTCCCAAATAGTATTTCAAAGCTGAAAATAATTTTACATCACATTGTAAAGCAAGATCTTTCCAAAATAAAGGTATACTTAAGATGAGCTTGAGTGGAGAATAAAATTTTAAATATTTCTTAAAATATATTTACATATGCACACTTGGCTGCCCAGTTGCAATGACAGGCAGAAGCTAAAAGAGAAATTAAAAAATGACAGGGAAGATAGAAAATGTACATCGCTTCAGGAAGTAATGGGGGAAATTGGTGTCTGAGGAGCATTAAGACTCTAATTAAAATTGGAGGAATATTAAGACTCTAATTACAATTTTTCTGTTTCCTTCCTGGAGTCAAGGAGAATTGTAAGATCTTAAAAGTAAGGAGGGCAGTGGGGGTATCATTTCAATGGGTTGTGAAGAGCTGCTCAGAAAAAAAAGATGCACACAGAGCACACATTTATACTTTAAGTGATCTGGGTCAGAGCTAAGGGCTAAACTTAGACTCTAAATGCCGATCTATCATGTTTGCTGAAATGGTGCTGGGAGTTCAACCTCTCTGAAGCAAACTAGCAAAGGCTCAGAGAGGCCATGAACAGTGAGAGTGCTGTGATAAATGCTGTCCCTGTTCTGTACAGTCCTTCTGCAACACGTCACTGCAAGAGAGGTAGTTACAAACATTCTTGGAGTTCAAAGGCAATGAGATTTATCCAAGTTAGTAATAAAGCATAAAGAACCCCAGTTTAGAGATCAATTACATTATTCTAGCCATTTTCAAAAATGATAGATTTTAACTCCCTGTTTCTGGCTTGTTTTGGCAGTTGATACATCACTGTCCTTTGCATTACACAGATTAATATTATTTTTCAGTTTCCTGTAGAGATCTACAAAGCATTTATGGTTTCTTAACTGCTTAAGCGGCCAGCCAGCAGTGAAGTAGAGGTTAAATGCTGGTAAGTGTGAAAAATACTCTGGCAGCAGGAACGATTTTTTTTTCTTTAATTCATCTTTATATATTTTTAACTGATAAAAGAAGGTAAAGACTGGAATTTTGACTAGATAATTTAAGAACATTTAAATTCAAAACACTATCAAAATGCAAGCAGGATCTACTGGGCTTACTGACACCAAAAGTATATCCTTTTGGATACCAAGTAGCTGGTGAGGTTCAGGATTTAGATTAGGAACAGATTTAGGCAGGTTTTTTAATAACGGGATTGGGAAATGAATTGTGGCTTACACTGTGTACTTCTGCCTACTTCTGTGTTACTCCTGACTAGGATAAAATACAAATGTGAAATGTACACAAACACACTGAGAAACATTAAAATATAAGGTAAGCTATCCCTCCCAGCCTAGGAATCACAGTAACTTAAATGACAGTATGATATGATCCTTTTATAAAGTATAAATGATATCCTTATGTTAAGAAAGATTAAGCCTTCATATGTATATATATGTCTCTGTATGTGCATTTGTGAATTAACTTATTTTTATTCATATATACTTAGGAAAGAATGCATATTTTTATTGTTTATTCCCTTTTCCTTCCAAAATGAAATTTTCTTCATTAAGGTTGTTTAAAAATGCAGTTCCTAAGTTGTCAGTCAGCTGGGCTTCCAGAAGAGCAAACAGACCTAGACCTATTGGTTTAACTTAGAAGTAAGAATCAGGATATGAATTACAGAAATCCAGTCTAAGAAACTATAAAGCCAGTTTCTCACATAAAAAGATGAAGGAAGAAAACCTATCTCCCAAAAATGCATTCACAGCACTGAAGGACTTGAGTAACATACATCTCATAAAGTCATGACAGGACATGGACTGTGACAGCGATGGCAGATGGAATGAAAACACTGACTATAACCCGTGAATAACTGAAAAAAAAACCACCTTTCACATAAGTCCAGCACAGAATATACCTTATAGATCGTGCTGCCCATCACACAGATATAACTGTATTTCTAGAGTATCTGTGATGTACTGTAAAAACAACTGTAAATAGGTTTGGGGGGACATCTAGTGTTTCTAAAAAATTGCATTATGTTTCATTTTATTGTAGTAAAATAACAAAAAAAAAAAGGTGCTGTTCAATTAAATTCTATACACTACTTCAAAATAATTAATAACATAGATATNGGGACATCTAGTGTTTCTAAAAAATTGCATTATGTTTCATTTTATTATCGTAAAATAACAAAAAAAAAAAAGGTGCTGTCCAATTAAATTCTATACACTACTTCAAAATAATTAATAACATAGATATTTCACAGATCAAAAGTATATGAACCAGGAAGTTTTTAGACAGTTTATGTGTCTCAAAAACTGACATACCTGAGTTACTGTTTTGACTATCATAGGCGTAGCTTAATTAAAAATTGCAAAATGAGCATTTTAATCTAATATTTAAATATTTTCAACGGGATACTATTTTTTAAACTATCATTAAAATGTTACTATATAACTTAAATCTTCAAAAATTCAAACCTTCATATAATGCTTTAGCATAGAATGCAGTACATACATAGTTCTAAATAAACCTCCTACCTGCTGAAATTCCATTCAATCAGCAATTTTCATTTAATCAAGCTAATCCATAGATTAGGATCAAAAACAATTTCATAATAAAAAAAAGAAACTGTAAGATCTGTCAAAAAAAGAAGCCTTTAATCCACAGTGAATGTACCATGGCTTCTGCAATACTGCCCTCTACTAAGAACAGTATTGGGGAAATGACTGATTTTAAAATGCAATTACTTACAAAGAAGAGCTACTACATTCCAGCCAAAATAGTTCAGATATTTAATCAGTAACAAGACTGAAAAGCTTACTACTATCCAGTATCATTTGGAAAACAAGGTTTCTAGCACAGGATATTTTTTGCACGACATAAGAATACCTAAAGGAAATCCATTCAAGATTAACAGAAGTGTCTACACAAATGGAACAGTTGAGAGAAGCAATAACATTATTCAGGGTATTCATTCCTTCCATCTACCTCAAGAAAATTAGATTTTACAATCTATTTTTTTTTTATCCTTAGAAAAATCAAAGTTTTATTACCAGGTATTAAAGGTAATCTGCAAAAGGAAAGAAAAAAAAAAGAGTGCATATTACTCCATAAAGTAGAAGGATGCCAAAAGCATCCCCCTCTATTTCCTGCAACCCCAGAGAGATTTTCACATTCTCAACCCTTGACTGAAGTTGTGTTATCCTTGAAGAGAGCTCTTCTCTCAAGTGCTTTTGCTTTTTTAAGAAAGAAAAAAGACTACAGCTAGATATTTCAAAGGAGTTAAAATCAAATAATCAGTTGCTCTCCATAAGGATTCATTTCTCAATGGAAGCCAGTCTGCATTATCAACAGGCTCTTTCATGATAGAGAATTCCATTACTACTTTTAAAAAGAATTTAAAAAGTAGATCTAGTCTTCCTCTACAGGTCCCAAGAAACAACTACTGATAAGGCATGAATTCAGTTATTCTGAATTCTAAATTTCAGTAACTTCTTACTAAAAAACCTTCCAAAAAGAGCATAATTTTCACTGACAAATTGTAATTGTCTAAAATATTCACCCTCAATAATCTACAATGTTTTTATTAAGTAGCTACTTGTCTCTACTTTCTTTGATACATAAGGAGGGATTAATTGGTATTTATCACTTAAACATCCTCTACTGCAGAGCTTTAGAAAAGATAGTTCATTTCAATTCTAAACTACACTTATGAAATAGTATTGAGGCTATTTATTAACTTAAGGCTGTGCAAGTCCATTGTGCACTATCAAAGATTACAAAAATAGGCCAAGACAAAACACTGTCTCTAATAAAGGACAGAGTTTAATCTTTCCAAGTTTTACTTTGGAACTACAAAAACCAGCAACACGAAGATGATTAAAAAACAAAACACCACTAAAGGCAACAAAACAAAAAACAAAAGACAAAATGAGGGTCACAAGAATATTTAAGGACAATACCTGTTGTATTTATCATACTTTTTGGTGTAGCTCCTGTTGCAGCAAATATATTAGGTGTACTACCCGGTGGCAGTCCGCTCCCAGCTGTGGCAGCTCCAACGGTGGTAACAGCCAGACTGCCTGGAGGGGGTTTCTTCACTGGTACAACCACACTCCTGTGGAAAAAGAAACAATAGATTACTAAAATTGCACAACAGAGCCAGGAAGAGTTTTTGACTGTGATGGGTTTAGGCCATTGTACGATGTTGTTGCTGAGAGGTAGATAATAGTGTGAATTTTCTTAACCTTCCTGAAACGGGGTAAAACTCTGTTAACAGGCCCTAAATCCATACTCCTATCCTTATCCTGCAGCTTCATGTGTCTGAAGAACCTAATTAGTCTTCCAACACACACAAAATGGAAAGACTCCACCATGTCAATATGTTGAGAGCACTGCTACCAACAATATAACACTGCAATGTGTTCTAGATTTGCAAAGATAATGTTAGCTGTCAGAACTTATGCCAGCAGACTAGAAGTCTATATGCACGGAGTCATAAAGACTCTGAATTTGTTGATCCTAATGAAGTTAATGAAGATAACAATTTTTTTGCCATTCATCTGCAGATTTGAATACAGTAGGTTACTCCTCAGTCCCGTGAACTTATCAGTCTTTCACAGAGATGACTAAGAAACAATTTTAGATTCAGTCTTCTTTCATCTTAATTTAAACCAATAGCACATGATGTACATTGAACAGCAACAATGCAACACAGTAAATACCTGCTTTCACAGTATTGATATTGCTGAGGTTTAAAAAGCAGTCTTGAAAATTTCAAGCTCATAAGAAGAGAACAGAGCTTTCATACAAAAAGTGCAACATAATATCAAATAAAAGCAGACAACATTGCCCTCAAACAAACACTTTTTAACATAATTTGAAATCGCACTTAGGCGGGTTTTAAGTGTGAAGATCAAAAGATTTGCTCTGTGGAGACAATATTTTTTCAACACTGGGCAGCTCTCATAGTGGAAGTAATTATGTTTACATTTTCCTTTTAAATATTTCCTTTTTTCTATAAAATCCCTTTCTCCTTTAAAGTCTGTTTAGTGGCAAACCTGAGTGAAAAAGAAATCATACAAAAAACAATCATATTTGTATAACATTGAACAAGGTATTTTCCTCATTGTGTACATTTTCTGTTCAAGCAGATACACTCTTCCTAAAAATAATAATTTTGATTTAAAAAAAGAGCAAGTAAAGGTAATTCTTTAGGCTGATGAGGTCACATTCTGCTCAAGAACTTTCAGCAACTGTTTTGTTATACTTTTGTGTAAATATGATGGCATAGGGTGTGGCACATATCATAGGCTGTGGCACAAGGTTTTACGGTAATGCCCTTTGTTCTTGTATGTCTAAATTCTCCATCTCCCTGGATTTTAAAGACTGGTGTCAACAGTGTATAAAACAATCCAGAAGCATTTTTTTCCTCACTCTCTTTAGAGAGCTGGCAGTTAAAATCTCAGCATTCTGAACAACAGTTTACCCCTGCCCTGAAGCATGTACTGTTAGAGAGTTTAGTCTAGGCATGTCGATGGTTTTTTGTCTCAGGCCATTTACATTGGGAGGAGATGAGTTTGAACAATGCAATAGCCATTGATAAAGATAAGTGACCCTAAAATAATTGCTTTTGTCTGTAGTTAATAATCTTACAATCACTGCTCATATGAAGTGTTTGCATAGCAGCAGCTACAGCTGAACAAAGCTGGATCTACAGGGTTTAGATTAATCTGCTCCATAACACCATGAAATTCCTTAAAGTTAGCTCCAATCTACATACAATGATCTCTATTCCAATTAATACCTCAAGCAAATATTTGAATTTGGGTTATAATACTGAATAAGTACTCAAAAGCAAAGTCCCTGCAGTGTCATAAAAACACGAGAAGAAATTAAGGCTTGTTTTTTAAGTGGGAGTGTTTCCCAATTATATTACTTTCAAAAGGAAACTACTGTCATTACACTCTACCTTTGTAGAGAATTGAAATACAAAGGGTGAATGAAGAATTAATGGGACTATTTTTATGCTGGAGCACAAGAAGGGAAGTCACAGGAGGAAAAGGCACCTTAGATTGGCCTATTCTAATGGTACATGGATTGTCAGGTCATCAAGACCACAGGCAAATGTGTAGTTTCACAAGATGAACTTGCAGACAAAAACTGTGACAAGTGATGACTTAAAGAGCTTGGGAAGGACAGACAGGCTGTTGGCAGGTCCATAAAGGTAAAAAAGGCATATCCAAAACCTGGAAAGTGTGGGCAACATATGAAGAACACAGGAGATGTGAGGAAGACTTGGCAGCTGTCATCGCATGCTCTCCACGCTGTTGGAGCAGATCCAGACCTCTTATCTGGATGCAGACAGGAAGGATGCCTGACCACTGAACAGTCTCCTTAGACACACACTCATTCCAAAGGGTTTCCAAAGGTGAGACAATGTGAGTAAAAGACATGTACTTTATTTTAAGAAAAATAATTTTCCCCGCATATAAAATCTGGTATTAGTATCTGCTAAATTGGCAATACAATCACAGTGGAAGTATTTTCTGTTTTCCTGCTACTTCTCTAAAGATGAAGCTAAATTCAAGGTCTTCCTCCTCATATTTAAACAGTTCAGTGGTCTTTCAGAGTGTTCAAAAGATTACCTAACTTTCCATAGCAAAGACCATGTATGTCAGCTTTATTTCCCAGATGTAATAGGATCAGTTTGATTTAGAAGGGACCCCAAATGAGTGTAATTTAGGACTGAAATACAGCTTCTATAGCAAGAACAACAATCCTTCCCAAATCCCACAGAAACAACACTCTACACATGGTTGGTGTTGTTTTGTATGTCAAATTAACCACAATAGGATAGGTCAGGTGCTATTAAATAACAAATTATCAAGAAATATCAAGAGAAACCTCTCTACCATAAGAACAGGGAAAATCAGTGAGATGACATCATCCCAGACTGAAAGAAAATGCAGCTTTCTGACATGTCATACATTGTGACCTTGTCAAAATGTCTCATTCCTACTGATAAAACAAAATACAGTGAGTGAATACAGAATGACATCTAGATGAAGCAGACAGAAAAACTGTACGAACAATACAACAGGGTGGTCAAAAATGTGCAAAACAGTAAGAGGGATGACAGAACAAGAAAGGTGAAAGAGAATGACTGCCCTTCAAGTAAAGAAAGTCTTCTTTTAACCAATCTAACAACTCCAACAGCACACAAAAAAACAGGCAAATAAAAAAAAAATCAGACTTATGAAAGAAGTAGTACACTTGAGCACAATATGATTTGAGGAATTAATTTACTGTGATAGATGCCTTACATGTATCTGTCAGGCATTCAGGTTTTTCCTTCATGAAGGAACAGATATCTACAGACTAGAAGAAAAGATTAATGACACTTCTGTATTTCATTTTCATTTTAGGCCTTGTTTTGTAAAACATATTTCAGACTCCCTAAATGTTCCAAACTGGCCCAAAGTTGTCTGAATCAAATGATTTCCAATGATTTAGTCAGCAAAAACTTATTCGTAATTGTCTATAGCAACTGATTTTATTTCTGTGTTCATTGGGTGGTTTACAATTCTAAATATACCTGTGACTCCTAATCACTATTCCTTTACTCTGAGTGCCCTTTACCCGAGCCTGAAGTCATCATAATTCATATCATGCTTAAGATGAGTGTTGTTGATTCAACCCACATAATACTTATGCATTGCTGGTTCATTAAATAACCTCAGCAAACAGCTACAGGATTCTTCTGGGGTTTAGAAATTTGCATGAAATAACTAGATAGAAAATAATACCATTAATTCATTGAAATGCAAAAAGAGAAAATGAAATTTAAAAAAACCCCCACCACATCCTCAAATTGACTTTACTTAAATATTTAGCTACACGGTGCTAGTGACAGAAAAATCAGGTTATGTAGCTCTATATTTTCTCTTTCTCTGTGATTCACATTGTGTATCTCCTCTCCATTTTAAAATTTAAAGGCTTTCCAACTTAATCACTGTGGTCAACATAAAGGTCAGAGATAAGCCTTCAATACTGGATGTCTTGAGCTACCTATCTGAGCAGCAGCAATTAAATCAGAATCACTTTACTCTCTTGTGGGATGTGTGAAACCTCTTAAGGCTGAATTAATATTCTTGCTCCTCCTCTCCTCCCCCACAGCTGCAGAAATCATGAGGATTTTTCAAGCATTCTTCAAAAGGCAACACAGAATTCAGACAAGTTTCTCCTAGAACTGCTCTGTGTCAAACAGCAACTTCAGAGGTTTCAGAAGAAATCACATTAGAAAGTGGGTGGCAATTTGTCTGCTATATTACATGCTACCTTGTTCCTACAGCTAGTTTAACTTAATCTCTGAAAAGAAAGCTTAATATTTTTTCTCTAAAAGTTTATATTGGCCATATCTCCGTACATGTCTAGTCCTTTATGAAACATACTGTTGTTTACCCCCTGTTCTTTCCAATTTCACCCCCAGGCACTGGCCTGAGCCTGCAATGTTACTATGTACTGACAGCACATTCTGAATCCTACTTTAAACAACCTTCTATTAGGCTGACTGCATTAAGAAAAGATACATCTGATACTGAGGAGGAAAGGTTTAACTCAGAGTAAACAGCCATGGAGGAAAAAAAGGGGATTAAAAAATTGTGAGGTGCACACACAAGTTGTAGAAGAGATATGGAAGGCTCACAGAAGGATATAATTGTTGGGACTTAATGCAAATGAAATTGTAGTGCTGAATATCCATGTATTATGGATTCTCTCAATCACTGGATACTACCATGAACCAAAACCTCCAAATCTTAAAGTACATGAAATAATCCTAATCTACTAAACAAAACCTGCTTGTTTCTAACTAGAAGAAAGTGAATCATCTCAGATGTGGTTTTAGGAAAAGGACATGAAGATAATTAATCCTCACTCTTGGATCAAGTAAAGTATTTATTCACAAAGAAATTCCATCCTTTGCATCCAGGATAAATTACCAAATCATCTAAAATACTGACAAGAAACAAGGGAAACTTTAAAAGATAAAAAAGCTAATTATCAACAAAGATTAATAGTCTTGGCTAAATAGAGTAATGTGAAATACTGGAAGTTTAATAAGTTTGAAAAAAGTTAATAGAATCTAAGTGAACGTGTATGTGATGTTAAATATCAGGAACATCATCAAATATAGAAAAAAAAACCCCCAAGAAACAATCAATATGAGGTATAAATGAGTATGGATAAGGAACTTAATCCTGTATATATGCAGGAAAAAAAAAAAAAAAAAAAGCAAGGCTAAATGTTGCAATCAGTCCTGCAAAAGAAGGCAGATAAGGATAAATAGCAAGACAAAAATGCAGTACAAATTTTATAAATATAGCCCATGAATTATTTTAGAGAGTAGAGTGATGCTGGTTTCTCCTCATCATCTTCAGGCCAGATATACCTACAGTTCCATGTATCTGAATATGAAAAGACTCACATTACACAGGTGATAAGAGGAGTTTTGAAAGAGCTACCTGTGTACAGATTGCTAAATGATAGACATGGAGAATATGATTACAGCTTGATGAAAATAAATTGAGGGTTAATATACCCAATTTTGGTTGACTTGAACCCATTCATAAATTTAGGATGATTTTTTTTCTAAACAAACAGCTTAGGTGGTGATGAGCTTCCCCTTTGTCTTTTATTATTTTTACTAAATGAGTGACTAAGGTACTCTCTCAGAATACAGACAACATGACTTCAGCCCTCTTCTCTAACAGGATCTGAAACCATACTTCATTACTGGAGTGTATTTTTAATGCTGCCTCGGAAAAATATATTCTAGAGAAGCTGTCAAGTATTTTCTTTGGACTAGTCTCCATTGCACAAAAATAATGAAAATTACCTTGAGTGAACGGGAACCAGATGAGTCCTTTAATTCTCCCACTACTGATTAGGTTTTTCATTCATATGTTCACACACTACATCACCCAAAGTGATGGGGAAAGCAGTGCCTAAGAACAGACAACACCTGTACCTGTCCCTTCTTGATTCGTGGGAAAGGTGCTCTATTTTTCTTCAATTATTTCTAATTAACATTAAAAAGTAACCATTTTTGTTGGGAGAAGACTAAAATATATTTATCCATGACTAATTTTTAATATGATTTCAGGAAAATCAAATCTATTTTTCAGCAATCATCATTTGGAGAATCTAATGACTCTAACAGGCATATGGCCTCCTTCTGAAATTACTTAGTAGACCACTGCAAACCAATGATCTCCCAAGGTGGGCAATCACAACAGATAGACATTGAACCTCTCTATGAGAACCTTCAGTGCCTCTTCTCTCAGAGTTCTTGTCTTTTCCCATTCTATTAGTTACTATAAAAAAAAAAAAAA
>VYXF01002734.1:1577-79505 GCA_013397295.1 Polioptila caerulea | reverse complement strand
AAAAAAAAAAACAAAAAAAAAAAAGAAAGAAAAAAGAATACTCCACTGCTCTATTCTAGTAAAACACATACACTCTCTGAGTAATCCATCTAAATATAGCATATGTACATAAAATTAAACATATTTTTGAAGGCCACCTATCTTTGTATTAATGGGAAGGACATGTATGAGACCTGACTGGATCTCTCAAGTTGTCCAACTTTTCTAGCACACTTAAAACTGGCCCCAAGGTCCTTCTGTCAGGGAAAAAAAAAAAAAAACCAAAACCTGCAAAAATCAAAACTAAAATACTTCAAAGATGTGTTCTCCAAAATATTTTCAAATATGTTCCTAAAGACTTCATTGCGTACATAAACTAAGCAAACCCATAGTCTTCCAATTTATGAAATGATAACGGATTTAAGAGAATCACATCTTTAACACCAGCAAAAATAACTGATCTTTTAATTTCTACGAACTTAAGATTTTCTGCTTATGCAAAGATTCTTCCCATTGAAATAATTCTAAGAACATTAAAGATACATAAATAGCCTCAGTTTGAAAAAATAATAAATGACACACAAAACCACAAGCACTCTCAATTTCAATAATAGTAACCATCTAAGAAATCTCTACTAGAAAAAAGTAGAGAGGAACAAGTGTAAGCTTCAAAATGCAATACTGAGTAGAAACACAAACAAATTATAAACCATAATGATCCAGGTTGCATCTAGTGGGACCGATGCAAACTGACTAAAACGAAAAGAAACAAGAAATCCCCAAACCGTAAAAATCAATAAGAGGGACTAAATTTTGTCAGACAAAAGATGAGAGGGCAAAAAGGAATTATTGGTGAGTTAGGCTCCATTAGTGGCAAATCTAGGTGAAATAACCCTTTGTGTTTGCTTCTAAAAATGTCAACCTGGATGCCATTTTCAAGAAATTCAGTCTGACGTTAAAAGACATGTCATAACTTTGAGGATCCAGGCTCCTGTGTCCCAGAAATCTGTTTATATAGCTCATAATGTAATTACAGCTACCTTAAGACAGATGAGGCAGAAGGCAGCAATATATTGAAAACTAATTGAAAAATGCAGTTGTCCAGAAGCACTTGTGGGGAAGAGGTCTCTGAAAAGCTGCTCAAAGCTTCAGAGTTTGAAGTGAAATTTTTGATGTTGTCACTCTCAATCTATTGAAGAGCTGACAGACAATCAAACCCGTCTGGCTGCCTGGCAGCTCATTTTGCTGGCAGGTGGCAAACAATTAGACACACCAATTTGTGCCTCCTGATGACATTAAAGCATGAAACTAAGTTGTATGCAGGGCCTAGTGATTTGTGTGAAAGCATTTCAAAAATAATACTCTTTGCCGTGGCAACTCATTTCAGACTGCCACCTCCCATTATGGCTTTGAGTGGTGAAGACGACAGACTTGAGTTACGTGCGGCGCAAGGCCGCTTCTGTTCAATCCGTCATCAGCGCCCCCTGAGACCTCAATCCCCTCCTTTCATCAATATCACCTCATCATTTACATTTGATAGCACTTGAACTGCTGCATACATTAGCTACACACAGCTCACATTTGATAAAACGTGCTGGGCACTTTTTCTGCTTTTATGTTTAACTTACGACTGCACAAATTCCACGGGAGAATACGCGGTAGCCTGTTATAAAATGACTCTTATGGACACGTTAGCAATGTACAATTAAAAGAACATGCAGAGCATCGTATTAAATGCTAAAATGTAGTCCTCAATCTGAATTCTATTTACAGGAGTTTACTTTACATGGTATTTACCTTCATCCATGATCATAATCAAAGAAAATTACCTCAACTGTTCTTTTGCTAGGCACTCAGACATCCAAATGTAAAAAAAAAAAAACCAAAACAACCTAGCCTCATAAGGGCTAAGAACATCCTGAGACTAATGTGAAAAATACATTTTTCTAACCTAGATTTGCTTATAAATATGGAATCACTGTGCTTATTTTATAAAACCTGAAACAAATAGAACCTGACAAAACAATACACTCCATTGCTCATGGTTCTCCCCAGGGACAATAAAGATGACCAACAGCCACATTGCTCAGTGAAGTACCAAAAGCTGCATAAACTACAGCAACACAAGATCCTACAGAAATACGATTTACAGGCATAGTTTTAGCTTAAAAATACCCCAAATAACAGTTCATCTTATTTAACTGTTATTTTCCATTAGTGAACACAATTTCATTTACATGAGCAAGTATGGAAAAACAATCATGCTGTAATTTTTTTGCAGTTTTTCAAAAGTTATTGGGATACTACAGGAAATAAAATGTTCAGAAATCACCGCTAGGTAAAATTCATGCTGCTTTTTCACTTAATATTTAATTTGTTCAGTTATTATTTCAATATACTATTCAAGGTTTCTCTCCCCTAACTCTTGTTTCATACCCCATGAAAAGTTAGTGAGTCAGGATCTGAATCTTCTCTACTTTTGTAATTTGGAAAAGTGACACCATCACCATCCATATTTGCCTCCAAAGATTGTCACAGTGGTCATGTAAGTACTCTGGCAATATGAAAAATCTGCACAGAAGAATACTTGCTTGAACAGTGGGCATCTTATAATAATGCAGCCATGGAGTGGAAACAGTCATTTGAGGCCCCTTGGGCTAAGAACATCTGTATTTTTATCAAGATGCCCACAGTTCAGAAACATTTTTTCAGCTGGATAAAAGAATGTAACATTTCCCAATTTGCTGGACTTGCCTGAACCTGTCATTTTTCTCCTCATAGTTATCGGTTATACTAAAAATCATCATATACCTCACTCACCAAATTCAGATAGCAGGATCATTTATTTAAGAGGGAAAAAAAACTCAAATATGAAAAATGATGTAAAAGTGAATTCTTTTGCCTAAACTTCACTCATTACCACTTTTTTTTTTTCTTTTTAAATGAAGAAGTGAACAATTCCGAAGGCTGACATGTACAACGTGNCTTTTTTCTTTTTAAATGAAGAAGGGAACCATTTTGAAGATGTATGCTACCAAGATACAAACACGGAGGTGCACTTCACGCAGAACATTATGAAATTTTAAAATTTCCATATGAAACATTATGGTCGGCACAGGGCAACAGGTCAGGGAAAAACAAACCTCTAAACTCACTAGCTGCTAAACGTATTAAGTATGAAGTATCAATCAAAACTCATACGCTCTAGACACAAGGCACTTCTTAAATAATTCCATAATTCTATATTCTCTACTTCTACTAATGATGTTCAAAAGGTACAAGCAGTCACATTGTTGCAAGAACAATTAAATGGAGGTGCTCACATTAAATAAAGGTTATGGCCAACTGACTGCAGATCCTCGGAGCTTTTAATGCTTTTTTATAGACCTATAATTTAGAAATGCACAGCAAAATTCATGTCTTCAATCACCTTGATGTCAAGTTCCCTCTAACAATGACAAAGACATCTCATGGGGTGATATGTTCCTTTTTAATATAGGTGTCTGGCATTTTGTGAATCAACCACAGCTCTCAGAATGAAATATTTTCCTTATTAACCCAGGTAGAAATTTAGATAAAGTAACCATTTTGGTGATTACAGTTAAGGTGTGATTGCTTCTACATGTAGCATGATGTTTTATACTGCTTAATGTACAAGAATACATTCTGGAATATGGTGGCTCCTCATCGAGGATAAGGAAAAATTCTTAACTGTGTAGGAAGGAAAAAATATTTTTCACTTCATATTGAAATCAATCTAAAGCAAAAATATGCAGATTGATGAACTAAAAAAAAAAAAAAAATCTTAATGAAAAAGCTCTTAAATGAGCTTTCTCTAGAAAAGTCTTAACACCTAAAACATTACTAGAAAAGAATATATTCATTGCTTCTAAAGTATATTTCACTTTTCCTATCTTGATAAAATCATCTTTATTACAACAGGCACTATGATTGTTAATTGAATTATTTTGGAAAAGCAGCCTCAGTACTTATATCTAGAGAGACAAAAAGACATCAGATTTTTTATGGACCGCATAATGGAAAAACACTTGTATTCTAAAATTCTGACATATCTTCTTGTGCTTTACTGTTTATATTACATTGAAAGCATTGTATATTATTTTTCTTAAGATGTAATGAAGATATTTATGATATTTGTGCAGGTTTTCTGTAAATATAGATTTTTTTTCCACATAAATCATAATGTAACTCTTCTCTACCTTAATTTTTTATTTCCTTCAGTATTTTTCTTCCTGTACCTGCATGATAAACTAATATACTTTTAAATTTTCAAGACATGTCTTAAACTATCTTAAAGTCTTGATTCCATTTTTAACATTTTAAAAACATTTTTATGAAGAAACTGAAAGGATGGAAAATACAACCACATCAACACTCACAAGACTTAGGTCTAAACTCACAACGGATGGAACTACACTTCTGGAAGGATGCTGGGAATTGCACAACAGCAGTTTCTATGTTCAGGATAACTGAGCAGGACTGAACATTTAACAGCAAGTATATTCATTAGAAGCTAGAAAGATACAGCCCAAGAAAAAAACCCATAGGACTCTTTGTAGAAATGTTCATGAGTTTAGTTTTAAGCACTAACTTTTGAGCTTTAACAACTTCTGTTATTTAAAGACCTAAAAGGAAACTGGTTTCTACCATGACCAAGCAAGCAATTTGCTATGGTCAAAGCATTTCAGGACAAGGAAACAGTTCAATGATGGATCCAATTAAGACATAAGCCTTTGAAAGAATATTCAACTGAATTTCTGTACAATCTGTTCTATATCAGCAGATATTACCCCCTCCTCCTTCTCACTAAAATATCATTTTAAAGAAAAAAAATAAAATTATTGCACATATATTTCTCTGCAACAGACCTGTTTTCCAAGTACTTCATAGAGTTTTATTCACTGCTAACAGAGAAAAACAAGGTGAATTACTTTTATCTCTACTATGTGTTCTGTTGGTAATGCAGAAAGGGAGACACACTGCATTTGTTTTTAACATACTCTAATACAAACCAACAGTAGAATAACCTTCTTGAAGAAATAACAGCCCTTCAAACTTCTGAATTACATCAATATAAAATAATGAGTCCAACCATATACCTGTCAAATGAGTGAAACTGCATGGGAAGAATGGCCTGAGCTTCTCTCTTCAGTGCAGGATCTGGGTAAGGGATTGGATCTGGGCCACATTCTGCAATTTCAACAGGGGCTGCCACAAGGCTTTTCAGTATTTCTTTGACATTGATTCCTTTACTTTGGCTGATACTGGATATTGATGATGCAGGTTTCAGAATTTCACTGGGGCTTTCTGTTAAGCTCTCCTGAGATTTCTTCACTTCTGAAGACAAAGTAGACAACAGCTCACTCATAGCATCAGGACCTGTGCTGGTCTCTAAGTCTGTCCCATTCAAAATATTTGGCATCTGTTCATCTCCAATTCCAGAATCTGTATGAGGAATAGAACTTTCCAGCTGAATGTCTTCAACCGGTGTTGGTGTTTCTTTATCTTTGATATTTTCTGGAAATACATTTGGTGTCTCTGCAGTGAAA
This sequence comes from Polioptila caerulea, assembly GCA_013397295.1. Lineage (NCBI taxonomy): Eukaryota > Metazoa > Chordata > Aves > Passeriformes > Certhiidae > Polioptila > Polioptila caerulea. Next base: position 73,956 of record VYXF01002734.1, on the reverse strand, counting down.
TAGAGATTACAAACAAAATTTAGTTTGATATTTTCCCCAAAAAATATGATCATAAGGTTTTATATGACAGAAATATGTTAGAAAAACCACAAATCATGATATTTTAAACCTTAAAAACTCATTCTACATACAAAACATTTTACCTTCAACAGCTGTTTGGCATACAGACAGACTTGGAAGAGGGAGTCCAAAATCTCATTATACAAACCCAGTGACATTTAGAAACTACAGCTCACTACTCACACAGTGATCAAATAGCAAAATACTGCTAGAAAAAACAACATTAAAAATTACAATGTATCAACTGCAGAACTGTATGATCCTTGAGCCTACTAGAAGTAAAAATTGCATTCACTTATGCTTCTGGATTAGTAAAATTTAGTATTCTGTATTGCTGTAATCAAATATTAAGCTTGCACTCAAAAGAAAACTGCTAGACGATTTGTTTGTTTTGTGCTTTGTTTAAAATGTGTATTACACACATTTCTACACACATTAATCTGAATACAAATTAATTTATATATGAAAGAAAAAAAGAAGTGCTATTGATTTTTTAGATACCTCTTCCCACAAAAAGTAAAATTCTGTAATTCAGGAAAAATTAATGAACAAAATAAATACAGCTTCATAGAGATAGGCAAGTGAAATCTGCTGTGTTTGGAACATTTCCAGATTGAAAAGTATTCTACAACATCTTGTAACCGAGAAGACCATACCTCTATTAATGACTTCAGTGAAACAGACACAAAATCTTTATTAAATAAGAATAATTTGCTATGCTTAGACAAAAGTCAGATAGAGTTGTGAGTAACTCATATATTCATGCTTTTGTTAAGAGAAAAAAGAAACTGTGGATTTTTTATTGAAAAAATGCTTTTTTAGTTTATTTTAAAACTACATTATTTTCATTAGATTACTTGTCTTGATTATAAAATTTAGCCATCTTACATATGAAATAAGAACACTTTTTTAATGGTTCTGATACAGTGGTTTAGATATTATGGGAAATATTTTATAATGTATTTGAATGAAGCTCTGTTATCAGAAAAATGTGCTTCCAAAACACAACTTTCAATAACTCACTATCGATTTTTTGGTACAGTCAGGTAAAAAATACCTATTTAGCATATGGGCATAAGCATGGGTACATGCGTGTGCACATTAAAAAAATCTGTTAGAGATTATTTATGTGTTGGAACTAATGGTCATATAAACCTCTGCATATGTACAAGTATTAAGAAAGAACAGAAGAGGCTTTTAAAAAGATGAAGCAGAATCACCCATTATAAAGGAGCATTGTTTTCTTGTTTTAACAGCCATAAACATTGAAGCCACTTCCTCCTCCTCCTTTTTCTCTTAAGTGCCTTAAATACATCTTATCAAATAGATATGAGCTCTTCTTTGTGAAGCAGGAAGTAGAAACTGGATTTATGAGCTGCATCAAATGCATTTAGCATCTGCTGGGTCAGGAAGCAAAAAGATCCATATCTACTTAGTACAGCCTATATTTGGCACAGAAAGACATCTGATCCTCAGAATGATCCTAATGAATTTTCTGCTTGTCTCTTTAAACTCCACCCATAAAAAGACAACACTTCTCAACTGAAGGGAAGATTAGTACAGGACAGCCAGTAAAGCAGGTTGTTGCCCATGAAATGTATGGTGAATAAAATGGCATAAGGCTCCATTATTATGCAAATGAAAAGAGGACACTGAAAAAAGACCATGGTCCACTACATGGTGAAGTTACATTACACCCAACCTAAATTTTCATTAAGGTCAACAATGCTGAACAGAAAACTAAAGACAGAAAACCTGATAGAAATACAGTGGTGTAAAGTCAAGTACCTCGAGTAAACCAGAAGAAAGGTTTTTACACATTACAATCTGCTGTAATGAACTGACTCCAAGCCAATTTTGAAAGAAACATCCATGATATTACTGGACTAGTAGCAGGCACTTTTGCCAAACAGATGACTGGAGATGGTAACAGATCACTGGAGAAAACCATACAAGGTTTCTCTTTTTAAGGGATTGGAAAAAAAAATTATCTGGACAACTGCAAACCTTCTACAGAAAGCAAAATTTCAGGATTTATTTTGGAATAAAGAATAATAATGAAATGCAATGAGAGAGATTTAAAAAATGGATTTTTTAGAAAAGCTTTGTAAATATCTATTGTTCAGAGAAAGTAAGGGTCAATATAGTAAATTCAGTAAAGCTAGGGTTGTCACAATAGATTGCAATTTAGTCATGAGACCCTGGAAATGACTAGAATGTGGGAAAAGAAACCGGCTAAGAAGGAGCCATCCGTTTCTTTCAAAAGAAAAGAAAAACCCATCAGACTGAGAGAAACTACCATGGGAGCTATTTTATTCAAATTTTTAATAAAGACTTGAAATTTGCCAATGACAAAATTATGAGGTACAACTGATGGTCACAGAAGCAGAATTATAAGAAGGTATTATGGCAGAACTGCAAATTACATTTAATAGTGAAAAGCTCTGTATCTAGTGAAGACCACAGAGCTTCCCATTACAAGTGGAATTCATCTTCTGTAAATGACTGAAGAGAAGGGTTCATCAATTACTAGGTAACTAGTTACCAATACAATACTCTCATGGAAGACACATTTGGCTCCAAACTTTTTTGAATAAATAGTTCCTGCAACAGCTAAGCACTAAGAGAAGGATCTGGAAGGATTCATTATGGAATAATATGTATGCATTTATATTTGAGAAATGTGGAAGTGCCACTATGTAGACACATAGCAATCTACTGTTGCAGAAAAGAGTTTGGCTGACATGGTCTGGCCAAATTAATACTGAAAAGTTATCAACAACAACTATCACAAGCTGTAAATGAAAATTCAGAAAAATAAAAAAAAAAAAGGAATGGCAGGGTTGACATAAAAGAACAGTGTAAACTCACCACGAATAAATTTTAGTTTGGAAAGTGACAGTCATGAATATATAATTAATGTTATGGAGAATCTTTCCAATCAGCATAGCAAGTTAAAAAAATAGAACTAATTTTGAGATGTTATAAACAGGATTGTACTTAATTACTCAGCAGGTGACTTGCAAACCTTTGTATCCAAATGAAAATAAAATGCTGGGAGGTCTGCATCATTTAACACTAAAAATGGAGGTAAAATTTTATTTGTGGACATAAAATTTCCATATGACATACTATAAAGTATATAATGTTAATTGAAAGGATTTAAGGCAAAAATATCAAAGGGAGTTATTCTATATTCAGGCAACTGTATGGATATTTGATTTCCACAAAAATCAGACTTGTATCTTTACTTTTCTTGCTGCGTCTCCAATACCTAATACAAATGTGCTGCCCTAAGCCGATTCAGCTCAGTCAGATTTATCATTATGAATAACAATATCTAAAAATCACTATGTCAAGTGCATTACTCATTTTAACACATCAAACAAGCTAAATGAATAAGAGTCTAAAAGGTTCAATTTAGTTTTTGTGTCTTAAGAAAAAATAAATTCAGAACTGATAAGATTTCTTGACTTTTTTTCTTAACCTTTCAGGTAAGAATCCTAGCAAATGAGGATATATGAAATCCAAATAAATATGACTGAAAAAATGTATTATAAGACCTTCCTGATCAGCATTATTATCCCTAGTATTATTTTAGGTAAATGGTAAACCTCTTAGCATAAGTCACAAAACTTGACCAATTTCAGTTAAAAAACTGCATATCCATAAGTTCTGTTCCATATTCTTTTTACACCATGTCCTAGCACTTCTGTTGCCTTCTGGATGCAGAAATAAATACTGCTTCATAATGTGATAGAAAAATATTAAACCAGAAACGTCTATTTTATAAAAATCCTAAATACTTAAAGCAACTAAGCAAAATGGTAAACATGAACAGAAGCAAAGCCACAACTGATTGCATCTGTCCACCTTCTAACACGGTAACAGTAAGACACTAAATTTTCAGCAAACCTCATCAGTTTTCTGCAGCACAAGGCCATGTCAGTAGACAAAGTAGAATCATTACTAGATCTAGTGATCTTAACCCTGTCAGAAACAGGCAGTTGGAAGCCAGATGCCTCCTTCTCACTGTTTTTCATTCTAACTAATGAGTCCATCTACTACATCATGGGAAAAATATGGGCCTAAGTTAACTAAATGACATATTGTATATCTGGTGACCTCATCCGTCACGCTCCCTCCCTAAAATATCTTGTTTGCTTGTGATTTATGAAGTGTATTGTAATTGTTTTAACCTACTGAGTTACCTAAATAGCTCTTGCACTGCTTCCATATGGCTAAGAAATAAAACCTGCACTCCCTCTGTTCATTAACCTCATAATGAGTAATTTCATATGTAAATACACAAACTTTTGCCATTATAAAAATGATGATACAAAATCACACTTCTAATATTTATTTATTTTTAAAAGATGGAAAAATTAGTTGTATGTTCCTGTAATCTTGTCTTTTTCATATTTTTACACCTCCTTACTAGATAGAAAATTGCTGAAATTTTTGCAGAAGCAAGATGAATAAAAATGATTTTTTTTTTTAATCTAAATTTTTAAATTTTTCAATATGGCTGAAAAAATATTGGGAAATAATACAATCCCAAATCATTCCTAGATTTCTGCTGCAAACAACTGAGAAACATTTGGGAGTGGAAGAGTTCCACTTGATATAGGACTTGCTGCCCCTTTTGTCTGCATTTGAACTGAAAAATGTATGAGTTGTTTTCTGCATAGCTATCTTAAAGCACTGATGATAAAATTTTATAAACCCTTTGTAGTTTTCTACAAAATTCCAGAATCAGCACCCTACAAGCTGAAAATGCTTTCATTCCAAGTAGTGGTATTAGCGCTTCCTTCATAGGTGGAAGAGTCAATTAATCAACTCCTAAACTCTAGGCCATAAAGACAGCATGGAAAAATTCTTCCCTGCATCACCAGTCTACTAATTTTCACATGTAAGAAGCAGCACGATTAAACTGAGAAGAACTAAATATGAGAAGAGAATCAAAGAGTAATAAGGATTTGATCTAAAAGTACATTGAGAGAAGTAAGCAAGAATGGACTTCCAATAGAACTGTCACTGGAGGTTGAGGCACAACAGTGAGAAGAATCCCCCTAAAGGAGTGTTAAAATTCCAAGCTGCTCTCTATCTGCTATTCAAGACCTTCTGTTGGCATTTCTATTTCTCTGTGAAAGTTATAAGCAGACCAGAGTAAAAATTCCCTTTATAGTGATCCTGATCATGGCCCAATCGTATAGAATCTACTCATTTTGGCAGCTTGGCTAGTATTAACCTTCATGTAACTATGCATTAATAGGCAAATCTGGTCAAGTCCCACTAAAAGACTTCATGGGGTTCTGTTATTTCTGAGGCAAAGCAACATGAACAACACTGACAGCAGAATTCATTTGCTGTTCTAAAATACTTTTAAACAAATAAATTGTATTATCAAAATGTGTGGGAAAAGAGCCTAGCTTAGGGTTATAGTTTTCCATTCTTTTACTATCAGTCTTTTATCTACAAAAACATTTGATAAATGCAGCCTGCATTTAGCCTGCATCTGTTATTAAGCTAACATATTTATCCAGGTTTCTGAAATTCCTGCCAGACCAAACACTGTCCCTTTCCTTCCCCAAGCACAGCAATGCAGTGCAGATTCAGCTGTCTAACAGCAGGCCAGCGTGCTGTTAAATGTGCACACAAAGAGGTGGAAGTGGAGCACATGCCATGGCAGCCTCTGGCTGGCAAGAGGAAAAGCCACAAACAGGATTCCTCAGGGCTCTGATATGTGTGGCTGAGGGCAGAAGGAGCACAGCTGAAAATTAGGGGACTGAGGAAGGTCAGACAAGAAATACTCTGGGCTGGGTTGGCAGTTGGAAGGGCACAGATCTCGGTACAGGAGATTTAAGACAGAGGTTTGGGAATTCTCGTTTTAGTCAGAGTGGATTTGTAGGAGAAGGGATGTAGCTGTCAACTAGGAAAAGCAGAGAGGCACTGAAATGGGAGAGGAATAGAGAAGGAGAGACTTAAGGCAGGGAAATCAGGACTGGGAAGCAATTGAAGAGGATGGTTATCATCAGCCTCTGTTCACAGCTAGATACGCATAAGTGCATGTCTTCTCTTTTTGTTCACTGGAAATTTCTTTGTGCTCAAATTCCTCAGAAGTCTTATCATTTGTTTCTTTTCCCACAGTCACCAAGGCAGGCACACAGTGCAGTTGCAGTTCTTTCTACCTTGACCATAAAAAGGACATTGAAAGAGCTGTTTATGAGAGATACAACCTCTTGATCTGTTTTGGCAACGTCTTTAATCAATGTCTTAATTCTTCCTTACTAATCACAGGTCATTCACTCAGTGTCTGATGGATAAGACATCAGCCTGATTGATTTCCTGGCTGCCAAACAAAATATCAGCAGTCTTAAACTAAAGCATTACCAAAATATTAACTAAAAGATACTAAAAAAGGTACAATAAAAATAAGAAAATGCAAAGCCGTATTAAAGAAGTGTTAGCTTTAGAGCAAACCAGGCATTTACATTTTGAAACAAAACCCAAATAGAAATTAGGAACAATATGATAATGTGGGGTTTTTTTTTTCCCTAGGTGAATTTCCCTATTTTTTTCAGTTCATTTTTTTTTCATTTATTTTGTACTGTGTAAACTCAAACCCAAAAAATTAAAAAATAACATATTTTAGAGTTACTTATGATAATATCTGTATTTCTGATGCATGCTGAGAAAGATGGTTGTTTTGTAATTGGAAATTTCTTGGAAAAGAAATTTTAAAAAAAGTCTCTTATGTAGGTTGCAGCATCCAGCAAAAAAAGTTAACAGTCGAGGAGCATGTTCCATATAGACAATGAAACTTACATTAAAACGTTTTGGTTTAAGTACTACTTTTTAAAAAACTATTAAAAAAAACCAACAACCTTTTAAAACATCTGTAATTTGTACAAACAAATTAAAATAAATACTGATATTACTTACAAAAATCCCTATTACAACTGCTTCGTGCATATGTAATGACTGATCAATTAATAATTAAATATATATGCAAACATCTCCTATGATGCCTTAAGTAGCTGGTAAAGGGCAATAAATAATAGATAAGGATGTATTCATTACTATCTCATGATCTTCAAGTGCATGTCTTTTCAGATGTACTTGGAATAAGGAACATATGTTTCATATGCTACAGAAGAGCAGTATGATTATTTTGAGCAGCAGGCAGAAATTTAATAGAATTGGAATTTTATGATAATCATGATTATCATCCATGTTCCTTATAGCATTCTCCTTTCTTGGAAACATATATACAAGTAGATTGTGAGGAGGATGAAGACATGAATTTTGTCAGCACTTCCTGAGGCAAAGAATATTTTCACAGGCAGTGAAATCAGTCCTTTAGTCCACTTTGCATACTTAGGCTGTTATCCTTATGCAAAATAGTTTAAAAATAGTCTGGAAATCTCTATGCTACTACATTAGAAATACAAACAACAGTGTGGCAATGCAATTTCCAGAGTACTATATTACTAAGAGACTTGAAAAACTGAATACTTGTCTTCAAAGAGAAAGCTGTTTCTGCCACCTTTTAATATAGTTCATTCTGTCAAGAAAAATAAATCAATAGCTTCCAGTCCATCTGCACCCCATACCTTTAAGAAATCTATTAATTTACAGTGCTTTGGGAAAAATACAGGCAGTGATAGCAAGGCAGTGGAAAAATCAATCCATTTTGATAGAAGTTTCTGATAACACACATACTGATTTGCTTCACACAAGTTGAATTGCACCATTGCCACACTTTCATTTCTGAAACACTCCTGAATAATGCAAATGGAAGCATCAATTTTCAACTGAAAATATCTATTATACTTGGTTAACATTAATTGTGTTCTCAGTAATTAACAGGATGTCAGCTGAAGTGTAAAAAAGAAAAAAAAAAAAGATCCACACTTTCCTACTGCTGGAGATATGGAAACGCTGGTGAAAGGAATAGTCCAAGGTAAGCAAGGACATCTTCAATAGCAACCAGAAGTGAAAAAAACTCATTTCAAGTGATCCTGACCACTATAGCTAAGTCTACTTGAAATAGGTAGCTGTAATTTGGAGAGGTTACTCAGTTTTACATGGTAAGGCTGATTAACTGCTGTTAACAGAAAATACCACACTGCTCTCTCTCTCCTCTTATTCTGATGAAAATGTATTTCTCTCTCAAAATATGTATATATATGATTACCCTCTGCCTGGTAGGAGAAGGGGCTGCTCTCAGTTTTTTCTGTTTCTAGTTTCTACATCTTCCAAACATAACACAGACATTTTCATACCAATTTTGGGAAAATATCCTTATCTAAGCAGAGAAATCAACGGACAATAAAACAATATTTTCTAAGCTATTCCAATTGCTCCCATTTCAGAAATGAAAATTTTGGCATTTTAGGCTAAGTTCACAAGGGTAGTTCTTGCTTACCAGCAAATAGACACTAATGATGTCTTGACTAACACAGTTATATCTATGAACATATATGTAAGAAATTATAGACATGGATGGAGATATTACTAAGACACGTAATGTCATTATTGGATTAAGTGCCTGACATCAAAGAGTTTGATTCCAGCTTTTGTCATAAACCAATGTTTGTGTCTGGAGTTGGGTTAAGCCATGTCATAGGAGTCAGGATTGATCTGACCAAGACAGAGGTCTACAAGGACAGCTATAGTGAATGAAGAAAGGTAGGCATTTCTAGGGACCAGTAGATCTCAAGGCAGGTCACATGAACTGTTACCCTAAACATGCCCTAACCTCTCTTCACTGATTTGTAAGGGAGATGAAGATGACTAGCTGAAATATTGATTCACTACTAATATTTTCTAGAAAGCAGAACTCATGCATGACTGAAGACTTTGAGAAATAAATCCTGAAAATCCAGTGCAGAGGTTTTGGTCCATCATTTTTAATGCTATTCTCATCTTTACTAAATCTCCCTATTTTGTTTATTTATTAAATTTTAATTTAATTATTTGGTGTTATGGACAGGAAGAAGCTACAGCATTTACTTTTGTAGGACTGTGTTTCTCAGACAATCTTCAGATTCAAGGGAAAAGTTCTGATCTGCCATGTCCCTTGAGACTACGGTAATGAATTACTTCCAAGTGTAATTCTATATATAACCTAAATTGAAGAGACATAACTTTCTCTTAATTTTGCAACTTTTTAAACTTTTTAAATTTTTAACTTTCTCTTAATTCTGCTTTGTCTGACTACACACAGACTAATTTAGAAGTACTGAAGACCCTTTAATGTTATTGGAAACAAGGAGGAGAAACATAAGCACTTTCAACAAACTTATGATAAGAGTAAATATACAGATACAAACATATTTCTCTCTTCCCATGGATCAGGTTAGAAGGAAAAATAAATAGAGAGGTATAGAATGTTATAAAGAAATAAATATTTTTTGTTGTTAAATGGTAGTCATGGACACTACTGCAATCGTTTTTCCTTCCTGGGTGTGACCTTTTTTCTTCAAGCACCATAAGATAACACCTAGCTTATGAGCAATATCTGAATAATACTAAAAGAAATATTATATTGCCATCTACAAACTTACATTTGTAAGTAAGGATAGAATATATTTCCCTTCAAAATATTATAAGGTCCTGTATTTCAATACCATCTTCTATTCATATACAGTAATATCAATAAAGAAGGCAAAGTTTAGTATTTCTTATTATGATAATGGAAGAGTTTCATGTCAAATAAAATGATGTTAAAATTCTTATAACCCACACTTGACACCAGTTCCAGTTACTCATTGGAAGCATTTGCTGATTACATACTGTGATGTACCTGAGAAAAGTAGGATTCACACAGATTTAAACAGATTTTAACTAAAGATATTGCCCCATATAAAGGAAAAAAAAATATAGTATCACTAAGAACAAAATCATTATCTTAAATACTGGTAATGTACTTAATTCTATCTTACCCTTTCCCTGGTAATTTTCCTGGTCAGATAATTAAATTGTACTAAAAATGGATAAAAGGTTCTCTTTTAAGGAGTCAATCCTTCTGCCTGAATTAACAGAGATCTTTTCCTGCGCAGTTCTAACAATTATGATACAATTTTCTTGATAAACAAAGAAAAAAATTCTTTATATCTACCTAGTGTCATATGGAATTAATAAAACATGTCTTCACTTCCAGGTAACAACTAAGTTTCTATCCATTTTTTTAATAAGTAGGACTTAGCTTTAAAAATGTGTCATTAATTTTAAAGGCTACATTAAAACATTCTGCATTAAGTAAAAATACCTTAAAATTTAAAATAATATTCAAATTACATTTGCAGCCAACCTCTGAAAGCAAGCCAGGTCATTAAAAAGAAACCAATTGGCTTATCCACTGGAATGAAAGATTCTCTTAAAATGACAAAATATGTTTTGACCTCTGACCTTTTCAGATAGCATTTGCAATTTTTTTCTTCATTTAACTTTTTGTTGATGAACAAAACTGAGGAACTGTGTTCACAACATAAAAAGTGGAATTATTTTTCCTCCACTGGGTGAAGCTGTAAAGAATATGATACTCAGACCTCAGAGAGTTAAAGCCCTTAAGAATGTGATGATATCAACAAATAAAACAACTAACCACAGATAACATTTCCTTTATTGAATAATTTATTACTAAAGCCAAATCACTCTTCTTTCTAACCTGCTCACACTTTTAATGTAGCTCTATTGAACTATTTCAAAACCAAAGCTATTTTACTGGAACTCAGGGTAAAAAAAGTACAGTTGATAATAATATGATATTGATATAATATTAAGCAATATAAAATATTTTCTTCTTTGCATGGCAGACAATCTAATGAATCAAAATCACAAAACCTGGTTTACACAGTGTTAGAGATAAAGCAATTTATAATATACATACATGCACACATCAAAGCTCAAGAAATGCCAGATTAACATAGTTTAAGTTGATATAATAAGTATTTTAACATAGTACTCTCAGAACAGCATATGACAAGCATAAGTAACCTTATTATTGAAGTAGGATGTTGACTATTTTGTTCTTTGTAAAATGGATGCATTATAAATCACTTATGCTTTTTATAAATCAGTCTTTTTACCCAGTGAAATTTTAAAAAAACTGTACCAAGGACATTTTCATCAGATTAAATTTTTAAAATTCTTTTACATTCTGGGTTTACAGCACAGTGCATGCAAATAATTGTGGAAATGTACATGCAAACTTGGCTAAAGTTACATTCAGGTAACTCCTTCTTTTTCAAGAAATGACAAAAACTCCCCATGTTTCTACCTCATAAAGTATCTATTAAAACATACAAACAAACAAAACAAAACAAATCAGGCCCAAAACATATAATAGTTGCTTTGGCAGAAAAATTGGTTTCCTTTAAGAGAAACACAGCACAGCACATTAACTAACAGGCATAAAATAATTCACATACAGTATCAGAGGATTACATACCATCAGGAAGGTGAGAAAAAAAGCAAGAAAGGAAGGCAAAAGAACAAGAAAAGATACAGGGAAAGGGAATACTACAAAACTACTTTATACTTCATGTGGTATGCAATATTTTCAAAACAGGCCTGATTTTATTTGTATGGACCTAATATTGTAGCAGAATAATCACAAACCGAAAGCATTTAAATTTTCCTATATCCGTTCCCTTCTCCTGACTGTTTATTTTTTTTGTTTGTTTCCTTTTATTTTTTAATAATTAAAGATAATAAATTGTAGTTAAAGTGGGAGAGATATTTTCTAGGAAAATGTAGGCAGGAAATTAAAATTTTGAAGGTATCATCAGGTCCGATCTCCATGTAACCTGAGGCGTATACTTATTTATCAACAGTAACATCACATTTAGTTCTTGAAGTGCATTACATTAAATAAGAACACCCAAACAGGTTAGGAGATGATGTTAATATTACCTTTGTAAAATGAGTGGGCAAAGCTCTGCTCAGGAATTAACTTGGCAAGGAATCCATGGTTCAAACTTGGGTGAGGGATAGATGGTATGACCACAACTGTGGAGAAAATCATGGAATCAAATGTGAGCCAGCTAGAATTCATGTGTGGCCTGGTCCACTGTGGATCCATGACAGATATCCTATCTCATTGAAACATGCAAGTATGGTATTACCAACAAAAAAAAAAAAAAAAAAAAAAAAAAAGAAAAGGAAAAAGGCATTTCTAAAAGGAAAAAAAAACCAAGTTCTGTATCAAGAGATAGGAAACAGCATACCTATTATTTGGGCACTTCAAGAGCAACATTTATAGGGAAACAGAGACACAGATAGATAGAGAGATACAAGCAAATAGGCAAGACAATCATGGATGAAAGTAGCAGTTTCTAAGTTCAGAACCACAACATTAAATCAGGAAGGCAAAAAGAATTATGATTTCTCTTAACTGATTACATTCACGTAGTATTTTTAAAATGAGAAGCCTACAAGCACATTGACTTCAGAAAATCACATAAACTTAGGAAATTAAAACATCATGATGAATCATAAAATAATGACTAAATGTGAATATGACATAAATTGGAAGAAAAATTCTGTGAAGAATGAAAATTAGCAACTCCATAAGTGAAGAAAGCAATTAAAGATCAATACATGAACAAAAACATACACAAAAAAATTTGTGGACAAATGCAGCTCCTGTTTTTAACTCTTTTTTGCAGTTATAATCGATCCAATCAGACTGGAAAAAAAAATACTGGACTGAGTGCAAAATATTTGAAACAAAGTAGGGTAAGGTTTGCATTCCTTATTTCTAACAGGTTCTGAGACCTAACAGAATCCTTTCTTTCAGGCTGAAGGACAAATGCCAGTAGAACCACGACTACTAAAACAAATCACAAACAGTTCAAAGAGGGCAACAGCTGTGTTTTCTTTTTATTCGATTGTTACCGTAGGCTTTTAAATGCAGGTGCCAATACAGCAGGATTCCAAGAAAGTACTCAGTCCTCCACTACTATCCCTTCACAAATCTCCTCATTCAAACAAAAGGAGCTCATGTGGGCAAGCAGCTGTGTTCTCTGTTTATTCATTTCATGGTATAAATATATCTGTTCTTCCTAACACATAACAGATTCAGGAAAAGTTTTGGTGAACTATCTTGTACTTTTCAACTTTAACTCCAGCAGGAGCCCTGTATTTTTAAAATTATTTTCAAATTAAAGAAAACTAAAAACATTAAAAAAATACAAATGAATATTAGTAATATCCTATAAGCAAATATAGAGAATACCTGAAATATGCCAATGTATTTTAAAACACCAAAATATTACACCTGAAGAAAGTAGTATGTAATTTTCTATTAGCATCTTAAGTCACTCACTAAAAATACTTTGCAGTAAAATACAGTTCTACCAACAACAACAAAAAAATCAAATAACATTTGAAGAAAACAAATTTACCTGTACTTGTTGGTGAATTTATTTCTTGTCTGATATTTCTACCTGCCTGGCTCCCAGACCTCGCAGTTTCTCGCTGCGGCTCCAGGATGTCGCGGTACTTGGAGACCATCAGGACAGAGATGAAGTAAACTACAGCCAAAGCTAGGAACTGAGCTTGTTTGCTGTCGTCCTGTGCCAGGGAGAAAGAAACATATCTAGAATATTGAGTATTTTCATAGAATCTTTATACAAGATCATCAAAAGGCTTAATAGAGAATATCTTTCTCAAGTGCTGCTTCTGCCAGCATAGCAGCAAATGGATAACACAAGAAGGCTGAGTGGATTTTCAGTGGAGTAGGACACACACACAGAGTCCATATTAAATACTGAATTTTGGAGGTAATTCAGCAACTACACCAATCTCAGGTTCTGTGCAGTCAATGGACTTCTCAAAACAGAGGCCTGACTCTACTCTGAGAGTGCTTTAAAGGCTTCCTGGCAGCAAGGGCAACTGTCTTCTGCTGCCCCAAGGACGCTACCCCTGACAGAAGGTGGTAAAGGGTACAATTGCTGAAAGGGAAATCTAAGCTCACTGATGTTTCTCTAGCTGATGCTGGATGCATAGGTGGGTATAACAGCTTCTGGTAACATGTAAAAGCAGGGAGAATGTACCATATTTTTTTCTTCCAGAAATAAATTCCAGCTTGTACGTTCTGATTTCCCCTTCCACAGGAGCTGTCAGCAGCAATCCTAGGTTTCCAGGACTGATTTAAGTGAAAGCCAGCACCACTATAAATTTGCTATCTTCTTTTCTCCTCCCATTTTCATCCCACATTATCTGCTGTTCAAGGGAAACTGCCATCTATGGCTTAGGTATTATCCTGATTGAGATTAAATTGCTCTAGTTCAACTGAAACGTCTTTTATTATTATTATAACATGATAAAATTAAAACTTGAGCTCCCTTTCTACTCCTATAGTAGTTTCATCTTTTCTCAATTCTACAAGTATGTATTTTCTGTTACAAATCCAGTGCTTGTTTTCCATGTTTTCTAGATGTTATTTAACATGCCGACATATTTTTGAAAGTCTTAAAATAACTAGAAATTCTCTTATTAATTTCTTTCATAGCTGTCCCAGAAACATGCTTTCTTGTATTCTTTTCTCCATTAGCTAAGAAAAGAATAGGTGACAGAATACTGCCACTGTGAACTCAGGCTGGAGAATTTAAACATTACATGTGTTCTTACAGGTGTACAGTAATAATTCCTATTGTACTACACTCAAAAATCAAGTACATTGTGGTGCCTTTTTGTGCTAAAAACCATTGCATAAAAGTCTGAAAAACATTTTTTAATATGTTTACATAAATATATGTATTCAGCAGAAGTGAGAATTGTGTTTACCAACTGATTTGCTGCGTTTCTGTAACATATATACTAATTCTTTCTGGTTTGACAAATAGTTGACACCTTTAGTAATACAATTTTAATCAACATAAGTCATATGTTGATTTGTCTTGGCTGTGATTATTTGGCTAGTATAAGATTAGGGCTAAGTGTTAAATACAGTTAACTATTAATCTCAAATAGCTTAATCAGTATAACTGTTAAGTGCAGAAGGTGGCTGGTAGTTACAAAGTCACAAGCAGATAGTTTGCAGATAATATATGAAGTGCCACACATGAAGGATATTTTTAATTTGGGTACAATCAAAATATTTTTCAAAACATGAGTGATGATTTTGCAGAAGAAAGAATCACAGCACCTATTACTCACCACATCACGAAAAACGACTGCTCGTAGACGATTAATATCAACATCCTGAAGAAGCCTATCGGGGTCTTTGATGGGAGAAAGATTTCCAGGGACATTTTCAAGGGGAGTCTAAAAATAAAAAGTTATGAGATATTTCTTTTTTTCCCCTCCAAATATCAAAGCCTTTCTGTTAGAACCTTAATTTGACATATTTTTTTAATCTATTACATCAATCTTAGATGATATTCCACATAACACTCAGATAAGGGCTCTAGAAAAAAAGTAATACTTTGAATTATTGTCTTAATACTGCGTAGATATAAATTGTTGTATCTTTCTGGCAGCTTGGAACAACTGTATCTCTAGATAGAGTTCAGATAATTTTCATACAAAAGTTTGTTTCAGACTACAGATGCTTCATGGAAAAAAATAATAAATTATTTCTAATACGCCTGTTGATCTAATATGCTAAACAGAAATATAAAAAAAAATGTTAATTTTACTGCAACTTATTACAGGCTACTTATAAAATAACTGCTACTATTTAAAAAATGTAGAATAGCATGCTTCCTTTAAAAAATAAAATGTATCAAATGTGAGGCCTGAACACCTAAAAGTCTCCTTATAGTGAATGTGACAATATTGAATAATGTAATGTCTTTGTGAGATTTAATTAAATAATATTGTAAAGGGAGCTAACTGTTCAGAGGGTATTTGAAAAAGTGAAAAAGTCTTTAGAGAAGAAAAACCACTGATTTAGTAATGAAAATATAATAGCAAAAAAGAAGAGATCCTTTACACCATGCAACGTCTTGTATTTTAATCATGAGCTCTGCCAAATTATTTCAGATTTTAATTTCTGTATCCCAAAGTCTTAAAGTTGTGAACAAGTAAAAAAAAAAAAGAAAGAAAAGAAAAAGAAGAATGAATTAAAGACACTGGAAAAACTAAGTGGTAACGGAATATATCCGATAAAATTCACTTCCAGAAGCAGATAGTAAATCCTGATGCCTAATGTGCATTCAAAGGTCTGTTGAAGTTATTGGAACTCAGATATTCCACAACAGACATGTGATTGCAGGATTTCATCAAAACTGGAAGGTTCCCTGATGGAAAAAAAAAAAATAAAATCTATTCAGGTATGTATAACAGAGGTGAGTAAGGGGGCTTGTTCTTTCAAGTAGGCCAAGCAAGAGTGCAAAAACTGGTTAGAATTGCCCCAGTTATACCCCTGCATCAAGGTTTTCATCTTTCAAATGAGCCTCCTCACACACTTCTACCATAAACCAGTTAAGGAAAAACCCAAGCTTTCACCAAATATTTGAGAAGGCAGTTACAATTCTTTTCCAATGTAAAAAAGTGGTGTTTCAGACTTGTCACATTGCTGTTGATTACTTAAGGCTCGTTTACCTTGGTTGCTGCTGATGCTGTTACACCCTGAAGAGCATCTTGAGTTTTACCACCAATTAATGACGTCTTGTTTACTCTCTCTCTTTGCCTTTGCCGGCATTCTAAGCAGTTCCTCACAGCCACACAACAAACTAAAAGAAGAAATGAAAATGCCAAAACTTAGAATTTTTTTTCAGTATTATATTTAGAACAACAATTAGCACTCCTTACTAGTAGGCAGTAATTGAAAATTTGATTACAAAATTGAGATTTGAGAATAACTCACAAATTTTTTACCAGAAGCAGTAAAATTATCAGCAACATAATAAGTGGTATGAATAATAGTAAAGATAGTGAAGATAAATGCCATACTGTTGTAAAATATATTGAGGTCTACAGTGTCTACACAAGTATCCCACACTTTTTTTATTTTACATAGCCTATAGAGTCCTACAAATCCATGGAGACTTGGATAAGTGCAACATGGAGGAAAAAAAGCAGCCTTAAGAAAAAGAAAATCTCATCTGTTCACTGACTTACATTTAATATTTTTAGTCTCCTTGAATATATACTTGAAATACATAAGGAAGATCATTTTCAGACATGTCTTTCGTATGACTAAACTGAATCAGCCTTAAAAACGTATCAAATCAATAATAAATGGGATTTCTACTTTATCACATCAAACTCTATCTACAAGGTCCTTTCCTACACACGTCAGTATTTGATCCATCACAACTCATTGATCTGTAAGTAACTATTTAATACATCCTGTCTGCTGACTTACCGAGCCTTAGGCACTGTCGCATTAGACCTCCAGAAGACATGTTTTTTTCAGCTTCAATCTCACTAAAATTTAGAGAACTGGCAAATACTAGTACATCAACCATTGCCATCAGACGGCTGAGAAATGTTACTGCTGTCTCTGCCGACATTCCTTGTGTCACTTCAATATTTTCCAATTCAGTCTTTAAAAGGAGATAATTGAATTAAACAGTTTGAACACAACTGAAATATAAAGACAGCACATACACATAGAAATCTAAACTGTTATGTTTAATGGCAAATAGATTGAAAAGTTATTTGAAAATCTCCTACTGACACCATCAACATAAGCTCTGAGTGAAATCCAAAGTAAGGCAGCATGAAGAGTGAAAAAATTATTTACATTTACATGCTGTAATAGATGAGAAAAAGTCTAATATAAATGAGAAAGTTAGTGGCAATTATATAAAGATAAAGATAAATTAAGGGCAGATAATAAAACAATGCATGGTGTCAAAGGGTGCAACACATTCCCACATTCTCCCATAGGCTACACAAGCAGGTAACAGATTAAAGGAATTACTCTCTGTATAGTTTTGCTCTTTTAAGTTCCTTTAGATAAAAAAGGGTGAGGAGTGGAGTGGGAAAAAACATACAGTTTTGCACCCTGTCTCCATGAATCAATTTTCCCTGGAATGTTTACAGCATATAGAATCCTGACAGAGTCCAAATCTCCAATTCTGTTTACTACCTCATGGAAACAACAGAGGGAATGTGAAAAGGGTCAAGCGACATGGCATGCAGCTCACATGTCCCAGAGAGTTGCTGTTTCTTCCCTAACGTATTGTTGGACTTTCCTTAGTGACAACCAGCAGAAAATTTCCAAATGAGTTCAATATTTCTGAAAACTAAAATGTTTTTATCCAAAAAGACACTTAGATGTCCAGAGTCAAGTTTTTAAATGCCTTCAGGTTTTTTAAAGCGCAGGTAAGTGAGGAAACAGTTCGCTTAATCCAAAAAACAAATATCTGTTTAAACATTTTTACCTCTGGAGCTAGGCAAATTTTAAACAGGAATGTGTGATACTTGTCTGCATCCAGAATTATATGCCTAAATACTATTCTAAAATTTGTTTAAAGGTGGCTGATTCTTACTGATTGGCAACAAACTTTCCAGTTGCAAGACTTTCTGAGCACATAGTTTAGTCCCTTTGAAAAATATTTTCATTTTGCTTCTCTACTTTTATTAATTTGCTTAGAAATACTTATTAAAAATATATATATTGTGTGCTCTTAAGGTCATTTCCTTCCAAAGGAAATGAAAAAATACAGAAAACAAAAAATTCCTTTATTTCCATACTCCTAAAATATTACTAGCCTCACTCATGGCTTACTTTTAAGAATATTTTTACTTCCAAAATTATAAAAGTCCAAACTGTGCCAAACAGTATTAAGGAAACAATTGTTTTGAAAGATGAAAGATACAAAGTGGCATGTGTCATCATAATGATAGATAGCCCTTCATTTAATTTCTCTTAAGGATCTAGCATGTCGGCCACATGAGTGATTTGGGAAAGGCTGTCATCTGTCTGAACTGCCCAATAATATTAGAAAAATAGTAAAATGACAACTCTCAGAAGAAAGATTTTCAGCCCATCTCCTATCTTCTTTGGCCAGGGCTCCCCTGTTTAGTTTGTGCTGTGTTCCTACTTTTTGGAAAAATAGGTTGCTGGGTTTTTTGTAACAGACTGGAAGAAGATTTTTTGAAAGCACTCAGTCAAATAAAATATATTTGCAAAAATCTATAGCCACAACAGCCTGCTAGAAAAACTCATATATGGTTATGGAAACTGGAACTTTGAACTCACGCGTGAAATAACATCAGGCTCACTTGCAGCTGGTTGACTGCCTGCTGTTGGTTTTTATCAAGTCTAAACTGCATTGTGCCAATCATAGTTTTAAACTTCTCAGAATATCTATTGATTTTTTATTTTTGCAAGTTATGTATTAAATTCACTTAATATAAGACTTCAGAGCATTTTAGCAAGCTTTTCAGCAAACTTTGAATTAAAAAAAAAAATCTTTTTTTTTACAAATCTCTCTAAAATTCTGCTACATGGAGGACAAAAAACAACTGACAGTTTTTTCACACCAAACATACTGTCACTTCTACTTGTTAAATACAGTACATTGGTATTGTAAGAGTGTATAAAATATATTCCATTATTGATCAAGCTGTCTTCTGGTATCATCAATATTTTAGATAGTAGTGTCTCTAAAACTCATTGAAAAGTGACCTGATCACCGTTCTATAACTACTCAGTATAATTTAAGAGCAGTAGAAAGCCTCCCATATAATGAACATGTTCAGGACATAAAGAGTTTCTCTTCTGACAACTGCATTTATAACTTAAATTAGCTCACAGACCTGACTACATTCAGTCCAGGAGCTAACAGCATCATAATTGACAATGGATTAGGTTATTAAGGGAAATATGGTAGGAAAAGTTAATTACTACACCTAATATACTCCTATTCACATCCCACTGTATGAGATAGGAAAATAATAGTAAGAATAATAATAGTAAAAAAAGCCAAAATATCAAATGATCAAAAATAAGATATTTTTGAAAATGCAAAAAACTGAAACTTACAGCAGCAATACTAACCTTAGAACCCTGGACATGCAACAGACAAAACAGACAACAGATCACAACAATAAAAGAAAAAGAAAATTATTTAAGTTAACTAAAAATTCAAGGTAAATTGAAACAAATTAGTATCTTGAAATTATACATTTGTTTAATTTATATTTGAAACAGCAAAATATTTGAGCTCAGCATGAACATTTGAAAATAAAGACTTGTCAAGACAGCTATGAACAGGAAAATTTTAAATCTTGTGTTATTATAGAGTTCATGTAAACACTGATTCTTCCAAAGCAATGTACATTTTTTATGCAGTACACAAAATAATTTTATGAAGCAATGCAAAACAAATTAATGTTTTAGCTAATTATATAGATATGAGCATTTTACATCAAGCCATTCAACTGTAATGTAATAAAGTAGTTGATCCTTTTATGAGGAGGCAAATATGTTTAAAATGTTTTGAAAAAACAAATATGAATTACAACAAGCAACCTGGTTCTTCATGCACAATGCTCTTCCCTTGGATACACTACAAGAAAGGTCATTATAATATTACATTTGGGTGTGATTCCTTCTACCTAAACCAGTATCAGACTAGATATGACAATATTTTTGAACCACAGGAAAAAAAAAATAATCAGGATTTACTGGCACAGACTGAGTTGGCCTTCAAATCTTATTGTTCACAATTAAATATGCATGTTAATTTTATGATCTAGTTTTAGGTAGAATCCCTTTCTCTGTTATCACAGTGGATGAGGAACTAATTCTTAAGTTTTCACTGATTCTGTTTTAACACAGAATGAAACTTCAGAGTGTGTCAGTTATCATTGCTATCATTTAGACAGTGGAAAAACTAATCTAACAAAAAGAAAAACAAGCTGAAATGAACTGTTCTCTTCCCTCTTGAGACAGAAAACACCAAGCTGAACCAGTTTTTCAAAGTGTTTTTATCTTTTAGTAGTTGGATGCAGCAGGAGAATTAATCTGTGGCTATTATCTCTCAATTACTAGCTCACAATTTTCATATCAGTTTTACCACTTTTCATTTTCAGCATTGTTGTAGACCACACAGCACCCATGGAACCACACAAGTCCTGAACATGATAATGCTTATTCTGTACACAGATCGTGTATCTCAGCTTTTAATCCACAAACCTAATGAGCTCAACATTTAACGTTCAATGGAGTTTTGTGCACAGTTCATACAACACCAGCAGCACTCAGATCACAATTTGAGATCTGATGTTTTGAATTCTGCAAGTAAGAAACTCAGTTATAGCCTTCTTAGAATAAAAGGAAAAACAAACTGATTGCAAGGGGTCTGGAAATTTGTTCTGAATTGTCACATATATTTAAACTCCTCAAATTTCTTTTGCCTTGCTCAATGTCCTCAAGTCCTTGTCACAGCTGCTATCCTTTGAGTAAGCAGTGATTACTTGCAGTTGCTAGCTTGTACACAAAATGTTTTAACTGCAAACCAACTTCTATTAACAGAAAGCATCTTCTGCAAACCTTTTCCCTTATAGATCCTGTTTTCCACACTTCCACAACACCTTAATAATGTCTTCCTTATGGTTGCAGTTATTTTTAGAAAGCCTCAAACACATCTCCAACAGAAAAGCGAAATAAAGAGGAAATCAGTATTTTGTATTTTATGACTTCCCCATAATTGTAGCAGAGTTATCTAATATTCTCAATTTAATATCTCAATTTAATATAGACATCAGAAATAAAAGTAGAAAACAATTCAAATTATATTGTAAACCAAAAAAAACTGCTCATATTTTTTGTTAATACTTGCTTCAACTTCATTTTTTTCATATATACAATTGGAAACACCTTAAAAACATTTGAAGCAAGTCCACGTACAGACCTTGGGATAGAGGTAGTACAGAACTGAAATTGAATTAAATAATAAAAATTGTGGGAATAGGCTATTGTGAATTATAGTAAACTTTGCCCTGTACAGAAACATATAACCTCTGCACTCTGAAGTTGCCCACAGATTTGCGAGTGATTTGTTTGGATCAAATATGCATTTTTTTCTTTTCTTTTTTTTCTATTTTTTTAAATTCATGTTTAAAATTTTCTATTCAGATCATCCTAGTCTGGATTAAAAAAAAAAAAAAAACCAAATCAACAAAGCAACAAAAAAAGATCAAATAAATAAAACAAAAAGAAAGCCCATAAAAGGCAGATATTTATTACAAGAGTTCCATAGTGAGGAAATTCCATAGTTAAGACTGCCCATTCTACAGCAGGCAAGGAATCATGCAGAAATCTTCCGCCCAGCCCAGAAAAATTGTCATTTCACTTCAAATCTCAACAATGCAAAGGAAAAATAAGTCTTTTTGAAATGGGAAGTTTTTCAAGGAAACTGTTTTAAAGGAAACTGTGACAGTAATACTTTTTTTAGCAAGGGAGGGAACACAATACAGAATCTGTTGCACAAAATAAATAAAAAAAAACCAAAACAAAAATGCAATTGCTCTGGCATTCTGAAAGTCATTTTGCTAAATTTATCCATGGCTCTTTTATTCAAATAGACTTAATTAATTCGAGCATCTAATATTCAGCATCTGTTCTGCTAATGAGAAATAGGTGAAGTGCTGTACAAAAATCAAAGGCAACGGGAAACATGTAAGAGCATCTAACTCTATAGCAGAATGTTGAGAACAGAGTTTTGCAGCAGAATTTAGGACTGCTTAAGACTGAGTATCCCAGAATGAACTCAAATTTGCTTGAACTCTGACTGATTCACTGAAATCAAGGAACTGTGTACAGGCAGGACTGTGAGGTGGTTGAAAAAGGAACTGTATGCTTCAGTTTTTCTCCATTAGAAAACAAGCTATCTCATAAAAAGATACTGAATTGAGCTTCAGGTTAATAATCACTCCAGCTGGACACTGCAAGGATCTGGTAGATGTCTACATCAGTGATATTAAAATCATTTGCATCTGTTGATTAGATCTCCATTGACTAGAAATCTAAGCCACAAGTAAATGCTTCAAGTGAATACTGAGATTTACCCTAATCTCTTCATGAATTCTACCCCTGTTTCAATCATCCCAAAGTTAAAAGGTGAAATTGCCTTTACTGTCTGTTCTATTGTCTTTTTGCTTTCATCTTTCATTATTTGAGACCAAAAAGTAAATTAATTTTTTATAAGCAGACAAATACACAACCTCTGTCACAAATAAAATATACTAAGAGGAAATAAGTAAGAACTACTACTTCAAAATTTCAATAAGGGCCCCAAAAGACCTTCAGTGGGAACATTGGAGCATCACCATTCATGAAAGTGAGGAAGGAAAAAAATTAAGTAAAAATGAGCTCACACTTGTCGATAAGTTGAATATATGTATTCTATAGGATATACAAAATGTGAGGGTTTTGACACCCCAGAAAAGCTCCACAGCAAAAAAGATATGGAGGATCAGAGACTAAACAAGAGGAAGATGGCATGGATTCAAACAGGCACCACCATTCAATCCTACAAAGTCATAAAGGATATGGAGCTGAATTAAGACATGATTAACCACTGTTTCCATAGTATAAACAGTAAAGCACATAGTGACTTTATGCATTTAAGCAGGCTTAAGAAAAACAAAGACAAGAAGTGCTTCAAAGGTTATATAATTGCTTTGTCAGGCTCAATGCCATAGGATATTATGGAAGCTAAAAGCGTAAGTAGCTTCAAAAAAGATTAGATAAAGTCTGGAAGGATGAATTCCTCAGTGGTTATTAAATATGACAGCCCAAACACCCTCTCTAGTTGTTAAAACCCTAAATGCTGAAACAGAGCGTTATTAGAGCAGTCAATATGCTTGCTCAGACTACTGCATTTTGATGTAAGCTGCAAGCAGTCACTGTTGGTGGCAGAATACTAAAGCAGACGGGCCCTTGGGCTGACCCTGTGAGGCAGCTTCTGTAGCCTGTGGACAGCTTCCTTTTGGAGAGTAGTGCAATACAGCTGGTGCAGACTTCTAATACCATGCCCAGTTTCAATTACAGAACTATACAGGCTGGGGCTGGACAGGGTGCAGGAGGTGTGACACAAAATTTGAACTCTGTACCTTGTGGATAGGAAGTTATTCATTAATGTAATTAATTACAATACAGTAGGTGTTGAGAAACGCTTTTCCATGGTGAGGTTGACTGAGCATTGACACAAATTTCTCAGGGAGGTGATGGAGTCTCCACCCTCAGAGATAGTGAAAAGCTGTCTCAACACAGTCCTGGGCTGCTGGCTGTAGATGGCCCTGCTTGAGCATGGGTGTTGGACCAGGTGACCCCTGTGTCCCCTGTCCAGCCTCAGCCATTCGGTAATTCTGTGAGTCTTTGAATCAGTGACAGAGAAAGCTCACAGGTCCTTTCCTGCTTTAAGAGTTACTCTGGCAGAAAGCAGCCAGTAGCAAGCCTACTGCAAGTGTTTTTATGCAGTGGAGATGTCCTATCAATCTTCCAGTTTCAAACCTCTTCTCTCTTCCCATTAGCAGCTTCTGGGAGGAGGAGGCTGAAACAGCCTCTTATAACTGATTGCTTTCAGTCTCCTACTTTGCTCCTTCAAGACTGAGAAGAAATATATTCTGAACCAGCAATCCATCCACTTCTCCACAGCAGTTCAAGGATGCACAAGCATTAGAAGTCTGAGAATCAGTATGAAACTTCTTTTCATTCATCATATGATGGATATTCACAAGTGGTCTGACGCCCAGCAGGGCGTCTGCTCCCTTCAAAACTGTGATTCAGAACAAGACTGAGGGAGAGCACCTGCTCTAAGGAGGGAGGATGGGCTGCACTCTTCATATCTGTCACACTGATGAATAAATGCACCTTCCTTTTAATCTTTATGGATGGGAAATGAGGAACAGGAATGGAGTTGAATGGGCAGGAAGAATTTTATTTTTTTTTAAATTTGACACAGTAGGATTCCTTCAATTTGAAGACAGAAACCAAACTTTAACTAAATTACTTTATTTCACAATTTATTTTTTATTTTATTGACCTAGACAGATGGTCAAATTAAGCATTCAAGTAACACACACAGTCCCCATATAGTGGAGAAATGTGTGTATAACACCCAAATTCTAAAATGAAGTCTTTTGTATCAGTACATGAAAATCACTGCTCCTGAGCAAGGCAGTATTGACATAGAACATTTCAAGAAATGGATGTGTAATTATTAAAGCTGTGTCAGGTAACACACACATAAATATATTATCCAAAATAAATAGAAGAAAATGGTGAACCTCAAAATTATTATTCCATAGAATGGTTCTGCAGAATCATAAACCAGGACAAGAGTTAAAACCCACAAAGTGCATTCAATGGAACTGCAGCCTAGTTAATGTTGTTCCTGTTTTATATTTTTATATAAAAGATGTCAAAACACCATTTTCAAATTATGCTGAAAATTTTTGCTTTAAAAAAATATCCCCTTATGTCCCTTACTCTAAAGAATGGTAGCACAACCTGTGTTTCAAGAGGGCTCAGTGTGTACTCGCCAATACTTGTCAATATTTACAATGAAGCACTACAAAATCAGCACCTTAATGTTAATCTTGTGAATACAGACAATAATTGTAGTCTTTCACTTTTCCTTATAGAAAATATTTTTCCAGTTAACACAGTGAAAATAGTAAAGAGACAGCATTTTATCATTATTGCCTGTCTGAAAATCACATTAGTGTTTAGCAAATTGCCAGCCCATACATTCATACCCTTCAAATAAAATCTGCAAAAAAAAAAAAAAAAAAGGTTTTTTAACTAGAAGTAACAGTAAAGAAAAAGTAAAGTAATCTTAATTGCTGAATGGCTAGAAAAAGGATTTGAGCTTTCACTGCAAACCACATTTGCAGTCTCCAGCGCCTGTTACCCACATTATTTCAGAGGAATCTCTTTGTCCTTTCTGGGTCTCATTGTCTCCCCTTTCAAAGACCAATATTACCAACAGATAATTTTTACAGGATGCTCAAGATGACATTTTGTATGAAAGAAATAGTCACAGATATTAAATGCACAGACAAAGCATCCCATTTGAATCACTCTTGTCAATAATACAGTATTTATAAAATATTCCTCCCTTTTTAGTGATGATATTCTGCCTGCCTGAGCTTTAACCTGATAAGAACTTAAAACTTAGAGGGGATAAAAATACCAGCTATTTTCAATACAAGCTTAAAAAAAACAAACAAAGGGGGAAAGGATCTACTGAAAAAAGAAGTAAATGGAGTAGAGAGGGGATGACTTCGGGACCTATTCTGGCATGCAAACCAAAAAAGTAGCCATGCAAAAAAGTTTATGAATATCAATGATTAGACATTATAAAACATGCTGTTTTGTTACAGGAATCATTATCCTAATGGTCATCCCTTTAAATGAAATATTAAATAACTATGAAAAATTATTCTTACTAAGTACTACGTCTCTGATAGAATTAGAATTTCAAATGCAAAATGTTATAAATACACTGTATATCAAAGTGTAACAGTTTGATTATAAATTCACATTTTTGAAAGAATTAGCAGAAAGGGGACAGAAGTCCCTAAAGAAGAAGAGTCAGCTAAAAATAGTGGTTTGCATTATTAACAACAATTTGTAATATGACCACTAGGTGGAAATATTGTACTTACAGTTGGGGATGTGGCTGCTGACAGCAATGGCAAAATTCCTCCACAAGCAATAATAATATTGTCTACCATCTGAGAAATGAGGTGTATTGTGTTGTGTACAAAAATAATATTTTCATTGCTATTGACAAAGTCCATCACAGACTTTGTGGAGTGACTGCAAGGACAAAAGAAAAAATGGATTAAAAACAAATAATTAAAATAAATTTTAGGTAAATACATTCTTTGCATACCGTACTATGAATGTTCCTTTGATAAAAAAGAAAAATCTGGTCTACAAAACTTTGCATATAAATTGTCTAAAAATATCAACAAGGCTAGTCTAATGAACAAATTGTTTACGATCTCTTTTTGCACAGGATTATATTCAAACATTCAGCTAAGAACAACATCTTCTAACTTTTTATTTCCATCAACCAGTACTTCCTTCCAGAGGCAGTTCTGCTGAAAGCAGTGGAGTAGTTTCTGCAGCATGAAAGCAACTATTTATCATTGAATTCACCATGCTGCAACAGTGCCATTTGAAGCACCCTTGATAACACCTGCTACTCTTTTAAAGGAGAAACTTGATAACATGACCATAACTTGATTTAATATTAATTTTGTTGAATGATAATAAACCTAGCATTAATAACAGCTCTGCAAGCCACAAATGCTTGTAAGATTAGGTGAAATCTCAGCAACTCCTAATTGGTGACCAACAGTCACTCCCCAAAAATATAAAACACTTGTGTGAAAATATTGAGGAATACACTGTCTATAAGTATGGTCCTTTCCCAAAGCAACATTTGTTGTCAGTCAGCAAACAAAAATTAAAGCCTTCAACTGAAAATATACAATCTGAACTTTAACCTTCAAGCATTATCTGAACACAAAATACAACCTCCGCCCATATACTTGGCCAAAAGTAAAACCTCAAAATTGTCTATTTCCAACTGAGTATCACAGAACAGTTCACCCAACTGGAAATTAAATGTAATGTAAGTTGCTCCTTTGATAAAACTATGCCCAGGTTTTGTGAAAATGATCTATTCTGTAGTGAAAATTAAATTACCTCTCAAAGTTACAAAGTACCTCTATTAACATGTAGAAAATGTACAAAAACATTAGGAAATCACATTGCTGTCATAAAATATATGATCACCAAGACTAAACCCAACCAGGAGCTGGCATGCAAAAGAAAATTTGTCAATAGAGTGTTTCCTTGGAAAATGTCATAGGAAAGATGTTTTATTTATACACCTTGCAGGTAGAAAAACTCTCTTTTCATTGATCAGTTAGGAAGATGGCCATTAGCAGAAGTCATCCTGTCTGGAACAGGAGCAGTAGATTCTAATGCTAAATATAAGCTGGAAGAGCAGCTCAGTTTGTTTAGGTATTCAGGATTTATACAATTCCTCAGAAAACAGGAATTACTGCCATTGAAATAGAGCTGTTCCAAGCTGGGAAGGGGTAAAAAGAGATGGTAGAAAATACAGAGAGGCACTGCAGCTAACACCAACTCTTCTCCTCCCCACCATCCCAGTAATATCCCCTCCCCAACAAGCCTAGTTTTTCCTTATTGATGGAAACACAAATCACGAGTTAAAGAAGAAACAACGACCCACCTTCTCCAAACATGTACATCTGTTTCTAGTGCAAAAAGCAAGTCTGTCAGGAGCCGCTGGTGCATGGGAGACCATTTAAACTCTGGGATACGAAACATGGTTGTGCGTGGACCTGGACTAAACTGGCGCCGCTGCTCTTCCGTCATCGGCATGCCCCGAAATCCCAAGTCAACGCGTAAATCCCGGTCTTGCTGGGTGACAGATCGACCCTGTATTGCCTACATCAACAAGAGGTTCAAAAATGACGTTAACTTCACGCAGTGTGTTTTTGAATGCAATACAGAACCTGAGAAAGAATGGGATAAAACAATGTGGCCCCAAAACACAGGAGGCATTGATGTTCCAAGGCAGGCAGGATCCTTCAGTAAATGAGCTGCTCCAAGTCAAATCAATCAGTGCTGAGGGGCTGTGGCTGGCCCCCTTTTCAGCTACTCACCAAGCTTTTACTCATAGGTTCTTCACTTGAAGTCTTACAAAGACCAAATGTAGTCCATTGAAGGTCAATGATGACTTTGTTTATACATAACAATTATATTTTGGGCTAATAACACAATTTTCTTTGAAGATTTGACTGAAAACATGGATAAACTACATAACGGCTTCAAGGAATGTGTATTTTTGGAGAGTTCCTCATTTTTCAAAACCAATTTTTTTATCTGGTCTTTTTAGTAGGATCATT
Source organism: Polioptila caerulea (assembly GCA_013397295.1). Classification (NCBI taxonomy): domain Eukaryota; kingdom Metazoa; phylum Chordata; class Aves; order Passeriformes; family Certhiidae; genus Polioptila; species Polioptila caerulea. Next base: position 45,021 of record VYXF01002734.1, on the reverse strand, counting down.
GAAGAATTACATGTAGTCTCCCAGATTCCATTTTGATAATTTGAAAACAAATGAGAAATTGGCAAAAATATTATGTTAACAATGTAAAAATGGACACAGAACTGGAGTTGAGCTGAAAAGTTTCTTGTTTATTTAGTCTGATCTTGATCTCCTGTAGCCAGTATTATGAGAGCAGAAAAGGTTTCCTTATGTAATTTGACCACTTGGAACTAAAATTTTTACAGTTGTTTGCATTTCCTATGTTTTTCTTAGAGTTATCTTTAAATAATTAGGTTTTTTCTTAGACTTATCTAAGATTTTTATTTTTAGATGAATCTTCTGCATAGTGTTTTCAATTGTACTTTACATTTCTTTCTAGTTAGAAACATAGGAAAGACTGAATTTTATATTCTTTGATATTTGATTTATTATTAACAAAGGCATTAACTGTTCTTAGAAGTAAGCAGTAGTTCCCATCTCTGTCACACAATTTGCTTGCTCTCTTTCAGTCCATTTGAATAAAAAACAGTTACTTCTTACTGATGAGTCAAGGAAATGATTGTAGACCTGGTTTTAGAGAATTTGAGGTTAACAACTCCAGTCAAATACATTCTCTTTAAGGTACAACTGCAGGCAACCCTCACGCCAGCAGCAACAATGGTATCATAACTGTATCCTAACAGAGGAGCTTTAATCTAGCCAATAATACTGCATATGTAATAATATGGGCTTTGATGTGCATTGCCACTGCATAAACAAGCATGAAACATGTAAGTATCTTCACTTAGGTGGCTGGTCTTTAAGCAATTTTCAGTGGTCTCAAGGAGATCAAATCTAATGAGGCAGTTACCACACCTACAGCAACCAAAACTCAACCACCAGATCCACTGTAAATATGCTAAAATAACATTTCTCATTATTCAAGAAAATATTCAAGAATAATTCTCCTTTTTAATTTTATTTTTAATTACTTTGAAAACTTTTTTTTATTACAGTTTATTTCATTTTAAGAAAGAAAAATTAATCACGGACAGCTTAGAGTTCACAGCACCCAAAGAAGAGGTTAGAAGATAAATTTCTGCTGGTTGCTTAGTTGACAATTCTTTTTAAGAACATTATTTAAAAGAGAGATTAATGCTCACGTATTCAAACCAGTTCATTGTGGTTTACCATTGATTTTAGTGGGAAATGACTGCTACTTAAACAGTATATGCAATATATACTTTCTATACTGTCATGGAAGATTTCACTTTATGGCATTTTCAAAGAAAATAGGCTTGGAAGATGTACATTTTTCATGTAATTAAAGAAACATACTTCAAATATCTCTCAGATCTCATACTATTTACTTCCTCCTCTGCAATGAGCAGAGATTACATGAGACACATACATGGCTCCTTGAAATTTACCTGGGTTGTGGTAGTCGTCTGGATCTTCCGTATCTCCTTCCCTGCCTCTTTACCATCATCAGATCTTTCTGTATCTGATATTATACTTCCTGCATCAACATTAGGTACAGTTTTGCTACCAGAAGACTCTGTCTCAAGAGTTGTGGCAGTCATTTCAGCATATTCTAATCCTTTAGATGATGAAGACAACTCCCTCTCAGAAATGCTATTCATTCCATCTGAAGTGGTGTGAATCTTGAACTCTTTGTCCTCTATTATACTTGAAGCACAAGTTATATCTACACTACCTGTCATATGTGCAAGCAATCCCAAATCATCATTTACACCAAGATGCATCTGTGTCTCTTGCACATTTGGAATGGCAATGTGATTACTTGAAAGTTCAGGAAGGAGTTTCTCCTCCTGACTAGGTATTTTATCAAAGAGAAATGAGGTATTGTTAGTAGAAGGTTCATCTTTCTCATCAGCCAGAGTTATTAATGGACCATTATCTTTTTCCTCATTCTTCTTAATAATACCCACACTTCCATGAACATTGTTTTGGAGCTTCTCAACAGCTGCACTATATACATTATCTAGAAGAGATTCCACTTCTACCAGTGCACCATTTTCTCCAGTTCCCAGTGTCTCTGGTGACAAATCCATATCATCAAGTTTTACTTCAGTAGCTTCTACTTTTTCAGCTTTTATATCAACTAAAAGGTCATGAACTTCCACATGCACTCCTCCTCCTCCAGGTCTCTCAGCAGTTCCAAGCACATCATCTGACACCTTTGTAGCCATGAGCAAGTCCCTCGTATCTGTATTGACGGGGTAATCTGTTTCACTTTCTGGGCTTTGACTTTGTGAAAGATCTTCTATCTCTCGAATTTCCATTCCACCTTTTGCTCCCGTTGTCTGAGAGGAAAGACCTGAGATGGTGCTCACATTCCCCTTCTTCCCCTTTTTTATGTTTTCTTCCTCTTGCCTTTGATACTCTTCATACATTTTTGCTAGATATTCCTTGTGAGCTTCGTATGTGACCTTAAAAAGAAAAGAACAGATTATATGGATATGCTAGATGAACTGGGCAAAATAGTAAGATTTTTTGGAACATGCTAAGTACAGCTTATCAAGTGTTTAACAAAAAAGCCACCTTGACATGAATAGCGAGAGCCACCAGATGGCACTAAATCACTTTGCATCTTATACTGGCTTTTCACGACTGCCTTTGGGGGTTATCAGTATTTAAAAAAAAACCATCTATGAGCTGTTTCTTACCTTGGAATGGGCTATAGAAAGAGTATCCACCCACACTCTCCAGCCTCCCCATTCATATTTTATTGCATGGTACAAGAGAATACGGAAAATGTTGTAAACCATCTCTGTGATCTTCTGCTCTTCAGAGTTCTTAGGATTAATGTATCCCAGAGAAAACATCCAGTCCTGCCACACTGAACACTGAAGTAAACATCTAAAGTGAAATAATTAATTCAAAATATATCCAAACAAAGCTTCTTTATTTTAACATTACAATGATTAAGATGGGAGGAACATAATCTCTTAACATCAATCCAATTTTAGGAATAAATGTAAAAATATTTCAGTATGAAAAAAATTAAAGTATACTACAGAGAAGAATCCAGTACTAGTTACTGAACTAAGAAATGTTACCACGAATAGATTAAATCTATTTGAAATATATATAATTTATTGCAGATGATAAAACTCTACACAGAGTATAAGAAATTGCTATTACCCAGAAATCAACGAGGAGAAAATACTATTTGTATTGACATACCTTCTGTTTTCACGGCTATTACTAAAGAGTTTTATCATATCAGATAAGAACAAACGTCGAACTTCCATCAGCTCTGCACTTGGCGTGGAGTTTTTTAACAGCGTTGCCACCACCTTAAGAATCACTTTGAAAGAATAAATTAGTTATGTAAAGCACTTTACCAATGTTTAACAGAAGAAATAGTAGCTGACAGCCATTAATTGCAAGAGGTAACTGAAACCCATATGTATCTAAGATGCATTAATGAATTGTTCTCACTTTCTGAATCATCATTTCAAAAAACCCCATAATCCCTAGGTGACACATTTATCAAAAAAACATAATATATTGTCCTTACTTGGGTTCTGAATTTTCACCGTCGAATCTGGCTCTGGATGCGGTTTATGAACAACTTGAGTGCATACTTGTTCTGTCAAAATCTAAAACAGAACATTAACTTCCTTTTACCATTTTTAATCAAACACTACAGTATTTCTTAGTTCATGTTAAAATTTATTAAGAACATTTTCCATGGGTGCATACAATGTCATATAAAAAAAAATAGGTAAAATATTTTAAATCTTGAAGAACGGAATAAAGCAATTCCTCTATGGAGAGATTAAGATTTTCATGGTGGTATTTTAGTTGATTTACTAAACTTTGAGATCATTGCTTAAATATACAATAATGGTATTTTAAAGATGTTCAATTCATACTTCTCATATTGTTATACATTCAGAGATCAAAACATCTTTCACAAGCTACATACATCAACAAGTAGTCTCATACATTTCATCAAAACCAAACCAAATAATTCTTAAAACTGGGTTTTGTTTCCTCAAGCTAGTAAAGAGTGAGAGTCCATAGGAATAATCCTGGGGCTTCACATAATGAGGAAGACAGAGCATTCTCCTGTTGCTTGAATTGTACCTGACAGCCTAATTAATCTGTGTTGAGGCAACATAGCAAGCCTTTCACACTGGGATACCTGTCACTGGATGTGTGTATGCAACTTTATTTTTAAAAACAAGCTAAAAATTCAATGGTATCAACACAGAATTCTCAGTAAATACATTCAAGTAAATGCAATTTAAAATAGAATAATTTCACTAGCAATATTTATTTTAAAGAGGAACTTTAGCACTCTCATTGAAAAATAATCAAACTAATGTCAGTCATAAGCACAGTATCTTAGAAACAATCTTTACATATTGATATTTAAAATAGAATGAAAATATGCCCTTGCTTTATATGAGAGAGGATGGAAAATATTTGTTCCTTAGCATCAGTTTCTTAGTAAATCTTCTGTACTTACAGCACTAACCCCTTTTGTCTCCTTTCCTCTGGCCATTATTTCAATTGTAAATGCCTGTGGATGCTGAACTCTATGAGGACTTGGATTTTGTCAGTGGGTTACGTATTTTCTGAGAATACCAATCACAGCAGCTCTCAGAAAACTGAATGCAGGAACTAGACTCTGAGGCTCAAGTGGCCAAGCCATAAAAGACAATGTGCAATAAAAAAGAACTTGGATCTAAGTCACTGGCAAATAGATGACGTTTAGGTTTTTACAATCATAGGAGAATCATTTTCCACATTACTCAGACTTAGAACCCTGAAAACCAAACGCTCCTCTAATCCCTTTTTTTTTTTCCTGGAACCTACCCTTAGCATCCAGTCATTAAATCTATTTGTGATTAAAAAAATTACTAGAAATCTTTTTAGTGCATAAGATTTTCAGCAATTGCAAGAGATTCTATTTTAAGTCACCATTTTAGTAATAATTGAAGATTAGACATGAGCTTTATGTGTGCAGGCATGAAGACATGGGTTTCAACCAACTTGATGTTCTCCATATTTTGTTTTTACAATATTGTTCATGGTAGAAACTGAAGCTTCTACAAGAACCTGGTAGAACAGCTGAATGTTTTGGGGGGGTCCTACTTATTCGCCTCAAGCAGTACCTGCTACAAAATGCGGCTGTCTTTGTTATCATTTGGCATGGTTAAAAAAAAAGCCAAACAGAACTATTCAAAATTTTGTAAACTTAAAATAAGTGACATGAAAAAGAAAAAAACAAAAAAGAAAAGAAAGGCATCTCTGACTTCAGCACTTTTCATTTCAATGGAAACAAATGCTCCAAACAATGGAGAAGAATGAGAAGTTGGAGGTCTGCAGTATCTGTTTTGGTTGTTTTGGGGTTTTTTTTGTGAAAAGTGATGAACATCCTAAGTAACAGGATCTCTTCCATCAGAAGTGGGAAGTTTTATAGAGCCTATGCAAAAATTATGACAGTGTTAATAAAAACATCTAAAATATGGCAAACTACATTGTGAACCAAGAAGTACTTTCTCCAAATTTCTAAATTTTTTCCCAAAAGTCATGTGAATAAGGATATTCTAGTGCACAGCTATTTTTAAGTCATACTTTTTACAGCAGAAACAATCTTTACTTTTAATAATTGGTACCTCATAAAGTGTGTTATATGTTGTAACGGTCACTGTATTTGTGTGCAGCATCAATCTTTCTCCAAGAAGTGTGAAAAGACTGTGAGTATGCATGATTTCAACCTTTCTCCTGTAAGAGAAAACAAAAAACACTGGGCACATGCTAAGCATTTTAAGTAAATGCAAGATAAAACCCAAAAGCCAAATAGTTTGATGCTGTACTAAAAAGCCCCCAAGCTTGTTATTTTATATATAAGAGATTTCCCACAATGAATGCAATTGTACAAATATACAAAGGTTCTCGGAAAACAATTTTGTATTTAGGATGGGCTTTTGTGTAAAATAAATCACACACCATTCTCAAAGTCAACTCCTTCTATCTTACTCAGGGTAAGAAAGTTCAAGATGTACCAGTTCAAGATTGTAACCAGCACAGGCTGGCTAAAATGTTGTCACTGAAGAACACACCTTTTGTCAAATCACAAGAACTCAGGACAATCCAGCTTCATATATTCCAACATTAATCACAGAATCAGTTAGGTTAGAAGCAACCACAGTGGGTGATCTGGGCCAGCCTCCCTCAGATTGTCCAAGCAATCTGTATGTGTTAATACCTATATATATATATGGATTTTTCAGTACTACCTTTCTTCTTTACATATCATTCTCTCATGAAGCCAAAACAATTCAATCCTGAAATAACACATGTTGCAATGAAGAAGAAATCAAATCCTGAAAAGTTATGAAATTCTATGTGATAGAAGTGCTTTTCACATCTGGGATCCAAAACTACTGAAATCTTTAAAAAGTAGAGAAGGAAGCAGCTCACAGCAATGAATTCCCCTTGTCCCTAACCCTTTTAAAATTGGATATAGCATCATAAACAGAGTACTCCGCATATTTTGCATCATTAAGTTTATCTACTACTATAATGGATATGAAATATAAATATTTTTTTCAAAATAAATAATAAAATACATTAAAGCACTAGAAAAATTTGAATAGGATACAGTATTTGAATAGGATACAGCATTTCTAAAAATATTAAGCATTCAAAAGCTAAGAAACAGTGTTTTCATGATTACCAGTGAAAACAACAAATTATATTGGTTTGTTTTAGAACTCTTGAAATTAATAGATTATTTTATAATTTTCAAAGTAAGTACCACAAAAGAGTGGCAACAACTTAAAATAAAGTGTACTTTTCTATGCACAGAAGGGAGTTAATTAGTTACTTATGAGAAAAGCTACAGGTATTCAACCTTATAAGGTATGATTTAGCAGATGGAAGTTGAAATCCACTTGGAGGCTTAAATGTGTGGGTAAAATCCAAAAGTGAACAACAGACTACGATTTCAAGTGGTGGCATAGAAAGAGTCAAATATGGCAGAGAAGGAAAAAAACAGGATTTTGTCAACTTCTGAGGTTTGACAGAGCAGACTATCATCACAGATCACAAAGAAAAATCAATTAAGTTATTCAGACTCTCATCTAACATATTGCTAGTTATTTCTGAGGATCAATTACTTCTACTTTATAGTTTCAACTGTGATGCATATATATATATATATGAACTACAGCAACAGTAATTGGTTTAGTATCTACACATTTGTTAGTAATATTGTATCAGTTTAGATTAAATAAATCATTTAGCATCTCTTTATGTGATTCTGCTTTAGTGTATTATAATGCAATGCCTGCTTCCTGTACTGTGAAACAGGAATATAAGCACTTTATAATTCTTGTGGTTGACTTCCATTTTATAGTCATGTGTATGCACACATATATATGGGAAAAAAAATTCACAAGCACTAGCTGTAAAACATGAAATGGGAGGGTGTTTTTACTTGCTAAAATCTACATAAAATATGCACATTTGCAGATGTTCAGAGGTCTAAAAATTAAAAAGAAAATATCTTTGAAAGTTACACAGAGTATTCAAGGGGATTTCAATCACTCCAATTACATGAAAAATAAAGTTAATTTTTGCTGAGGACATATGTTCACTCAACAATGGAAACTACACTGATATATCCATAATTGCAAGTAGATGTTAAATTAAAATTTCAGCTTCTGAAAATTCTCTTTTCTTTTCTTGTAACCCTAAAATAATAGAATATGCTGAGTTAGGAGGGACTCACAAGGATCACTGAGTCCAACACTCAGCCCTGCACAGCACCATCCCTGGGAGTCACCCCATGTGCCAAAGAGCAGNGAGCTCTCCCTCAGCCTCCCCTTCTCCAGGCTGAACAGACCCAGTGCCCTCAGCCACTCCTCACACAGCTCCCCCTCAAGGCCCTTCACCATCTTTGTTGCCCTCCTTTGGTCACACTCCAATAGTTTAGTGTCATTCTTACACTGTGCCACCCAAAGCTGCCCCCAGCACTGGAGGTGAGGCCACCCCAGCTCAGAGCAGAGCAGGACAATCCCCCCCTTGCCCAGCTGGCCATGCTGTGTCTGATGCACACAGGACATAGGCTGCTACTTGATTTTCTGGGTAAGTGATAAATATTTTAAACAAAATGTACTTATCTGGCTACAACCACACTTCTGACAAGTCAAACCTTCATCTGGTGTATCATACTTAATCCAACTCCGATCAATGTGAATGACTTTTACTAAGTAATGTCTGAAAAGTCCTTGGAGGTTCTTGAGTGGACTATCAATTTTGCTTTATTAATTCCCAGAACAGTATTCAACTTGCTAGATCCCAAAGGAAAAATCCCATTTAGAAGCATATTCTCAGCTAACTGTCTCTCAATTATACAGTCATACTTTATTGATCTTACTGAGAAGAGCATTTCTAGGAATACCACACTCTGGCTGGACTCCTACCTCTTTTCCTTTCAAATGAGGCTTGCATGATGAAGTCTCTTGTGAAGCATGTGGTTAATTTTTATAATACACAGCCTCCCACTAAAATGCCATTTTGGGATAATCCCAGCAGGGATCTTAACACTACATGTAGAAAGGGGAAAATGAGCAACAGCAGGCTATGCAGCACTGCATGATTGTTAGTGCTTTCTTGACACTATAATACGGAAGATCAGACTAAGTAAAGCCATTTTGTGACATCAGATCTTTTTAAATGGGAATATTTCTTGCTGCCACATTTTCTATGTGAGTATTTCTTGCACAGAGATACGTCCTTACCGCCTTTTTTTAATCATCACTTGCTTGATGTATCTGCTTTTCCTTCTGAAACATTCCCATGTCAATAAAATATTCTATTTCATTTTTCCCATCCTTCTAAAACTATTTTTAGAAGTGTTGCCCCAAAAATTTTATTGCAATGACACTGATAATTCCAGAAGCAAATTTTAGATCACAGTCATATGTTTCCTGTTAACTTTAGCTGAACATGTAATATACAGCTATAAGATAGGTTTCTGGAAAATGTTTTTCCCTTGTTTTAAGACTTGAGTTTCAGCATATCATATATCTGAAAGACAAGCAATGTACTCTGCCAAACTTCATAGTAATAGCAAGTTAACTGAAAAAAAAATCATTTTATCTGATTTATAAAGCTAACAGTGTATAAATTATTAATCAGAAAACCTAATAATTTGAAGTAATTTCTAAAGACTGACAAAGAATATACAGTAATCATGACAAAAAGACAAGAAGAATTGTGAATTTAAATATACCACTTAAAAAATTTTAAAATGACACTTACTTATGACCCAAATGTTTTAGAAAATATCCAAGGACCTTCAAAGCTTGCACCCATATACTTTCACTTTTGGAAGCCAATAATTTATAAATTACTCTAAAACAGAAAAAAAATTCAAGCTGAAACATCACATATATAGATTATATTACCAAACATCACATCTATAGCTTGTATTTCACTGAGCAAGAATATTTATTAATAAATAAATAAATAAAACCAACAGTTTATACAACTGAAAGAATCAAGTGCAGTGTAAGAGTTTGATTATGAATTTTTGAGTTTGGAAACATGGTGTAGTTTGGTTCAGTTCAATGTTTTATAACAGAAAGTAATGCCTTTTCCTATACTTCTTTCTTGGAACAACCAAATTAAAGACAATCAGAAGCTGTAGCTTAGGATATGAAAAGCAGACTGGAACACATAAGGTCATATCCTGAAGTATCTGGATGCTCATGAAAATCTCCTTTCATAACACTCTCTGTTTTTAAATCCTGGATAAAAAAATAGAAGTGCCTCAAATATTAACTAATCTAATTTTAAAATATTTAATTAATATGCTATGTTTAAGCACAAATTAAGAAGTCTTTTAGAAAGGAAACCAGCCTTGATCTGAAGTCACCAAGAGGCAGAAAATATTACCCTTGCCCTACACTGTTCTGCAACAATTTTTTGAATGTATATTTTAGTTTTCCATTAGAATTAGCTTAGCTTCACCTTTTAGCCATTCTTTCTAGTCTTCCTCCACTAAAGAGTGCTTTTTCAGACAATATCTTTCTCTTTTGAAATGACTTCTGCTGTTACCAAATGACCTCTGGAGCTTTTGTCCTCTGACATCTTAGGCAAATGAACCTTTAATTTTATGTAAGGCTTTTGGGGTGTTTTGTTGTGTTGGGTTTTTTTGGTCATTTTTTTAAACATTTAAAAGTTGTAATCTGTGCATTCTCCCCACTTCTACAACACAAACTTTCCAACACAAAGACTGCACCATCAAACACTTTCAATATCAGTACTACAAATGTTACATAAAGATGCCTCCAGTCTTCCAGATCAGACTTACCCTTCTTTGAAATATGGAATAGAATTCTGTTTGAATACAAACTACAGGCAGAAAGCAAAGTCCTAACCATGAGTCTTCCCTTCAATAAGCATAGTTATTGAAACAGTTTTAAGTACATATCTCTGTACAAAGATCTTAGCATTTAGGCAAAATGGAGTTGGAATCTATCAAGTAGTAGATGCTGTGGGGTATTTTCCCTTTTACAGGCTCCTTGCATTTTCAAAAGTATTTTCAAATCAGTGCAAAAAAAAGTCACAGTAAACATTAAATTATTAACATGAAAATTATTAGTCCCTAAAAAAAAATATTACCAAATTAGGCATAACCTCTCCCCACCCCCCCAAAAAATAACACTTCTTTGGGAATTTGGGAATCAGTTACTAATTTTACAGCCAAACAGATAAACAAATTAATTCCACTTTTTTCAGACAGAATTTGAGAGGCTAGGGCACAGTTTTTTGTTTTTCCTTTTTCTTCTCCCTAGAGAATGTTAAACATACTAAGAAAGAATATTTAAAATTATTCTGAGATAGATACATGGCTATTTGGTACATCTTGTTAATTACACATTTTATTTGAGATTGAGAAGCAAGTTGATCAGTGCAGTTACTTTGAAATATCATAATGATGATCTTAAGTGTAAATTCTTTTTTTCCTCCAACATATTGAAATCACTCATTTTATCAAAAAATAAAGCCTAAGATAATGAAATGGAAGTTTAAAAGATCAACAAGTGTGATATTTATGTGAAAAAGAAGCAGACTGGAGAGTGATGATACTGGAACTACTTTTAAGGTATTTTCTCACTTCACTGTCTTACCGTATCCCATTTCTCTGATCAAAGGCAGGAATCATGGACGCTGGGTGTTCGGACATTAGTGCCACTAGCAGCTGCAGCACATCATGAATATTTTCATCCTGTATGACAAGCACCAATGTTATTCTACAAAATAACTTCAACAATAAGCTTCCCACAGAGCTGGTACAGTTAGTTACAGTAAAAGGTAGGTAATTACAGAAATGTACCTCATGCATTGTTAATAAGTAATTTAATATGCTCTGCAGTTCATCTTCTTTCACTCCTCGATCCTAAGGGGAAAAAAAAAAGGACCATTATTCAGAGAAAACACATTCCTCAGGTTTGGGTTTGGATAAGCAAACCTTGGACCTAGTCAAATAATCCTACAGCTTTTTTATTTGAACCTAAAAGACTGAATTCTCTCTATCATTCTACTGCTTTTCTTTGTCACATTGACAGTTCAAAACAGTAAGAGGCCAGATTCTTTTAGTGTGGGCCCTCAGATACTACAAACTAGTGCTGTTAGTCCTCCACTTTGTGAGACAGAGCAGAAAATACCAACTTTCAGTCTAGTCTCAAATGGTAGAGTTTCCCTCAAAGAGTAGCATTCAGATGTAACAGGAAGAAAGAGTCCTACATAATTTCTACCAGTAGGAGAACCAACAAGAAGGATAAAGTAATAATTAGCTTGACAATTTCAATTATCTTTTTCATTTGACCATTTTATTAATTTTTTTACAGTATGACAATTAATTTAATTAAAACCTATTTTAATATGATATATGATATATTTTAATATTATATATTGAATAAAAATACATTAAAATTTAATAAAATATACATAGCAGAGCTTGGTGAGGTTAATAAGAAATTTTTATGGATTTACTACTTCTTTGTTGATAGAAGGATGTGCATGAACATTAAATTAACCAGAAAAAGACACAATACTGGACAGGTTTTCTATGAAAGATACTATTACCAGTGTATAACAGATGTCAATATTTTCACTCTAGAATCGACCATTTTACCTTCAATATAAGTTGTTTCAAGAAGAGAAGCATAAACGCCCTTAATGATACGATTTCTTTCTGGGAGGGACGAGGACCATCTGGAAGAAACAAAATATAGCACTTTTAAATATAAAATAATTCCTTTAATCACTGCAGGTTCTTAAGGAAATCACAGTTCCTACAACAGATTTAGTACTCTACTCTTATATAAAAGTTCATATTTGCAAATGATATCATTTATAACCTTCCAGAATCACATTTTTGGACACAATATATTTAAGTGATATTCCATTTGGAAAAAAAAAAAAAGAAATAGATATTATATTTTACTTAGTTTTTAAAAAGGAACAGGAAGATGAAAGATAGTAATAAGATGACAGTAATAGATAGACAACAATATGAGATAAACAATTTTAAATTACTAAATCACTATGTTAAATACCATCTGAATGAAAACCAGCAGATAAAGGATTTATGAAATACTAGTGGTAGCCATTACCTGTAGCAGAAATTAAAGCCAAAGGAAACTCCAATCTAAAGAAATTATTCAATTTAAACTAGGAAAAAAGTGTAATCCATAATAGTTTAAACAACTATACTTGATGAAGTATATTTTGAAAACAGAAATATCCAAAAAAGCCAGAGTCTGAACAACTACAGTAATTTGAAACTATTTCTGCTGTATTTTCCATTCTCCTTTTTCATAAATATTGAAGTTGAACTGGAAATTCTTTTGTTAAGTTCCAGCTTTTCAGACAATGCCTGGCATAGACAGTCTTAAATTTTGTACAGTAGAAATAAATGCAACTTATTTTTCCATCAGCTATTTCATCTTATACTGATAAACACAGATCAAAGTTTAAAAACAGTCTATGTCTCATTATTATTTCCCATCCAGATGAATGAAACCTTTTAATGAAGATTTTCTAATTGTCTTTGGTGATGCTTTTTGAAGTGAAGCCACTGTTTTACACACAGTAATTCAAGTTTGCAACAAGGAAAATCCTTAAGGGAAGCTATATCTCTTTCACTTGGAGGAACAACAAAAATGGCTAATACACTCAAGTTTTCTTCCCTGTTTAGGAGTGAAAAGAACTGTGTACTCTTCAGAGAAAAACAAATCTCAAGCTCTTCATTCACTGTTTGTAAGAACACTAATAGTATTGTAAGTAAAAAGTCTGCCAGTAGGCTTAAAAGGTATAAGACCAGTTTATATTAATAAATTCTAGTGGCACCATGAAACATCTGTTTTCCACTGTAAAAACAGGAGTCAGCTGCAATTATCTTCTTTTTTTTTGGTACTAGATGCAATTGTATTAGACATCGCATGAATTTTTAGCAATGGTGTGCTTGTTATCAACAAGTTTTTTATCTAATAAATATATAAATATTATATTTTTATGTAATTTAGCTATTTTTTCCTCTAATTTAAATGCAGATTAAATTTTCTTAACTGCATCACAAGAAGTTTCTTTCTTTGTACACCCTCTTCCCTCCTACACCTTATTTGGATTCAATATCAGATAATATCTGAAAACCAGGAATAAAAAGAAAAAAAAAATTGACATTTTGTCTTTTCTGAAAGACTGTAATTATGGAAACAGAATACAGATAATGGGGAGGTCTGCAAAACATTTCTGTAACAGAAATTGTAAGGACATGTCAAAAAGAAGATATCCCAATTTAACTAGGAACCTCTTCAAAGACACATTAGCTTTATACTACTACTACTCATTTCCCTGGAGATGTGTGACAACCTTGAAAAGGGTTCTTCAACATGCAAAGGATACCAGAGGAGTTGTTGCTTGCAGGCTATATGCCAAGCAGGTAAAAAGTAATTTTCCCTTTAGTCCTCTAGTACTATTTATTCCTTGCATTTTAGTTGGGTCAGGAAGCTTCATTGCTCTAGAATCAGAAAAAGGGGATAGCTGCTACCCAAAAGACCTCATTAGTTTCAAAAATTAAAAGAGGACTGGCAAGGAAATATAAGACAGGCTGGAGAAACTGGAGGCTATGTAACCACCAGACAGCTACAAAGAATGCAAGAAAGGACTGCAGCAATATGATGTAATGATCATCTGACAGAGACTGGGTAGAATTAATTAAATAGGCAGTTCTAAAGCTACCTAAAGCAGATTTTCCACTATAATTTTTATATCATCACAGTTTTTTTACTTCATTACTAATTGAATTACTCCATTCCTAATTGAAGATTTATTAAAAAAATGTATTATTGACCAAACAATGGTGGAATTTATCCCATAATTTAAAAAGTATACATTAGCCATACATATACCGAGGCAAAGAAGGACAAGTAGATCTTGTTTTTCAATTCAAAACATTGAGAAGTAGGTTTGTTTGACTGCCTATTAATCTTTGTGCCCATCACTGCATATAGACAATTCAGTGTCACCATTGTTCAGAGACTGATAGTAAACACTGCTAAAGACTAAAACTAATCTCAAATTACATCAGCTATGAAGATAATCCTTTCAAGATCTGGTATAGCAACCATAAATCCCTAGTACAAAATAGCAACATTCTTTTTAATTGGCAAAGAGAAAGGATGCCTCCCTTATCCCACACGAGGATGAGTCATTAAAGCATTTCCTGCTTTTAGATTTCTTTATGCATGTATTTTTCACAGAGCCCATCATTTGCATCAGATTTTTAAAAATGTACACTCATAATAAGAGTTAGCCAGCTTTACAAACATTTTTAACAGACAAAAATAAATGAAAAAAAAAATAGAATTTTATCCAATTCATCCCTGCAGCATAGAGAAATTATAGGGGCATGAACCAGAAGTAAATAGGTGGAAATAAGGAAACATATTAACAGAGTTAAGTGCAATCAGTACTGCTGTGAAAAATAACCAAAGAAACCCCAAACAAAAAAGAAAACAAAAATAGAGTCCCAAAAAACAACCCCCCATCCTCCCCGCCCCCCAAAAAACCTGACTCGGAGCTTTGAATAACAAAAACAATGACTTCTAATTATGGAAATAAAATTGTGTTATCAGTTCTACCAACAACCAAATGTAACATTCTTCCACCTGTTTTGATTTTTTTGAGTATGTAAAAAGCATGATTTTTCTACCCCTTGAATTAATAAACATGATACAGATAGCAGAACCTGATCTCCACGCACACATGAATAACACCACGTGATACAAGGATCACAGAGTCACAGAGGACCTGATTTTCTCTCTACTGTAAATCTAGCAAGAACTGAGTTCCACTCTCAGCCAGCTCTTGAAATAACTCTGTGGAACCTTTTTTATCTACAAAAACTATTTTCTCCTTGTAATAATTGTTGTGATTCCCACTTCCATAGCTCACATTCAGAAACATGGGACATGAAAAATCTTCTTGCAAACTATTTAGTGTGATATAACTTGCACTTTAACCACCATGCATTTTCAATAAGGATACATGATTCTTCTCATAAAGGTAGCACTCAAAGAGAGTTACAGTGTGAAGATACCGGGAAACATCAGTAGAGAGGGAAATTCTTAGCCACTCAGTTCAGGAATGAACTAAACCACACAGTAGCTGGGAACTTCAATGCACATTTCTCTCTTACAGTGCAGGCTCCCCAGGGGAGTGGGCACCACACCAAGCCTGTCTGACTTCAGGAGCTGCTGGATTCAGGGACAGTGCTTTCAGGCACAGGGTGCTACTCTTGGGCTGTCTGTACAGGGCCAGCAACTGGACTTGATGAGCCTATTGGGCCCCTTCCAACTCACCATAAAAGAAAATAATTACAGAAAGAAGCTATATATTCTAAATCATTTTCACTCCATTGCCTGCTATGTTGTGTCTTTAGAAACTGTAATGGCTGGGTGATCCTATTATCCTTATTCTGTATGATTCAAAAAAATATTAAAAGTGAGCATGTGGCAAATCAAGATAATAGCTATAATCATAGTCTAAGTGTAAAAAATAAATAATAAAATTTAGATTCTTTTCTTTGGAAATTAGTTTGACTTTTTAGGCTCTTCGTAAAAAAATTTGAAACAAATGATGCCAGAAGAAAAGTGTAACTCATAATTTTAAACAGATGACTTGTGTCAACTATGCAGAACTACATAAAAAATGCAAAACATACTAAGAATAATAACAGACCTAGTTGATACTTTTACACTCTGAAACAGTATTTCCAGTACCTGAGAAGGAAATGGAAATACAAATATGAATTCAGTATTCTGAATCTAAGAAGAAATACCAGCGTGAAACAGGAAACCAATAATGAAAGAGAAGATACACAACCAAGTTTAAAATAAGTATTTGAGTCTTCTAAAAATTTTATTAAAATTAATTTTAAAAAAAGCATTTATAACTTCACAAGGGATGCAAAAAACCTTGAAGCAGAGTAACTGTCTACAAGTAACAGTAAATAAAACTACTAATATTAAAAAATGTTTCAGTATCTCCACATAAAAGATGACATGCCTAGAAGAAAAGAAAACATCACACTACTAAAATGCCTGCATGAATAAGCTTACTTCCTAATATGACAGCAAATTATTTGAAGGCACTTTAGCACATGCAGTCAAATTTTAGGTATTGGCATCATTTCCAGTAAATTCTCCAGATTTGAAAGTCTTATGTCTAGTCAGCCTAGAATTTCAGCTGCAATTTACTCACATGATGACATTTTTCTGTTTCATACAGTAAAATTAATGTTTTCTACAAAATGGGTCCTATTCTTCCATTTTGAGATATCAAATGCTACTTAAAATGCAGCAACTTTAAATTTCACATAACTGTATTTTTACACTGCAAGTTTCTTACTTTAACAAAATTTTTTACACATTATTCTATATTTCAACAAATTATAAACTTTCTGGCAGTAGTGGCTGCAGGCAGGCTAATAAAAATTAACATGAAGTCAAAATCCTGGAAGAGTTACCTTTTTTGAACTATTTGGATTGGTGAAGTTATGAGATGCTAAAAACAGAGGTGAAAATTAAAAAGCCTTAAGCATAATAATTATAGCTACTTCTAGGACTGTATTCTATGACTATAAGCTGTCTGAATGAGTCAGACCTGCACTTAATGTTAAAAAAAATTTGGTAAAGAAAAGTGATGTAATATCCAGGTGATTAAACATTTTTTAATATTTTCAGGAATTTTATCAATTGCTAGCAACTAATGTGGATTTAATAAAAAAATCTTTTATGAAACGAAGTTAATATGATATTAAATTTAGCAACCCGACACCTCAGCAATTATTATATTTTCACAGTCATTTGCTTGCAAAGCTCTATTAGTCAGAAGCAGAAGTTATCTGTGAAATAATAGCAAAGAACAGTCCCAGTGCTGATTTGCATGGGGAAAACTCCATAGCTGTGCTGGGTTTGCACATCTGTTGCTAAGTCACTGCTCCTCCTCTCTCATAGGCTGACATTCTTCAGTGCAACACAAGAACAGCCACCCTTACAGACAGAAAAGAAATCTGCCTCTTTGTACTTGTATCAATTACACAGGGCTTTCCGCAGGGAAGAAGGAAGAGGATAAGGAACAACGAAGAAAGAAGATATTCAACTTTTAAAAAGCCAAGTTTATCTATAAATCTAACTAAAGACAAAATGAGAAAATTCAGATATAGTGGGATCATAATGTTTTGTTTTTTTTTTTAATAGCCATGTCCTCAGTTCATAAAACACCTTCCCAACTACTGTATTAAGGCACTTAATGTTTTGATTTTTGTAGTCAAACTGCTACACCAAGCACCCACTAATTTACACTGCCTGATTACCTTTTAGGGACTGACCTGGTTGCCTTCCAGATTAAAAAAAAAGAATCTTGTGTGGAACTGACACAAATGAGAGGAGAATGTACTATACTCTGAATGAAAGAAAAGGTAGAGATGTAAACCAGCCATATCTACACTTAATTTAGAATTAACTGATTCATTTCTCATTCCTAATTTTGTATCCTTGTGTACCTCATGCCTTCTGTTCAGATTTTGATGTATACATTATATATTTTTTGAAGCTATGCAATTGGCATTACATGCACAAATACTCAAAAAATACAGCTAACTGCAAAGAGTTTATCTGGGCAAGATAAAAACAATTCATGCTTCCTACAGAAAGAAATGTCACTGACTCCACAAAAGAGCAAATCTAGCCAGAGGGAAGCAGTCTGTAATATGCAATACATTTTCAAAGTATAGTTAGGTAGTAGTATCACAAGACAGAAGCACAGGAATTTTTTAAATTTAAACAAATATACTAGAAAAAAAAAACTAAAAATAAACTCAGCCATTACAAATTTGCATTTGCATTGCATTATCAAACTTCCACTCTCAAGCTATTAAAAGGATTTTCCAAGTCTCTATCTAGCTGTAAATATGGTTGACACCTGAAAACTTCTCCTCACAACAGCTGGGTATACAACAGTCATAAACACAATGTACATAAGCTGATCATCTGAGTTCTAAACACCCCAATTCCTCACTGATCTCAGGTACAGTTAATTTGTCTGATGGTAAAACTGTACCTGTGCAGCACAGCAGCGTAAACCTCAACTGAGCAGATCTCTGAAAGTATGAATCTGGACAAAGCCACTCCCAGGGTAGGATTCAGCTCACCCTGATTTCAGACAGCAGCAGTGCAGTTTGCAGACAAGACCAGCTTCTAACCTCCCAGGGAGGTTAGTGGAGATCTAATCAGTAGAGGCAACACAGTCTAGGAAGCAACTACATTTCAAACAAAGCATTTCTCAAGTGCCTGTCAATTAGAGGTGAGACACAGTTTCCTAAACATACCTACCAGTGTAAGTTGTCATCCCATAAAGTCTGCAAAATATCTACCCAAAACAAGCGGATTTGGTGTTGGATACATAGGAAATCTGCATCATTCTGAGAGGCAGGTGAAATGCCCCACTGAGACTACAATGATGCTATAAACCTGCATTAAGGACACTGACTCCTGCCTTCCACCACGCATAATCAGCAGACATCTAGCTCAGAAGGAGACATCTTCATTCAGGCACCAAAAAAAGAATTAATTCTATTTTGTCAGTGGGAATCCAGAATCAGTGTAAGTGGATAATATAATTTATCACTGACAAAGATTTCAAGCTAATTAACTAACCACCACAGGTAATTTTCCTTGTCTAGGATTTCAAACCTTTCATTTAAATGAACAGACAACAGTGGGATTTTGTTAAGTATTTTAAAATAAATTTTAGTAATTTTTGAAGACTACTCTTAATCTAATATTCTACTATGTGAGAACAATAAATGTCATCCAAGATACTAGAGCAGCTCTTACTGTGACCTTCCATGTCTTCCTTCCCTATTAGGACACCTAATCTAGGAAAAGAATTGTTACTTCTGGGTTAATTTATTTAAAAAAGAAAAAATATTGAGGGAAACCCCTATGCATACAGCTCGCTTACAAATAAGAATTACCCAATAACTAACGTGTTAGATATGTCACACTTGAATATTTGGGTATGTGACAGTACTAAAAACATTCCCCAATTATTCAATTTCTCAGCATGACATTAATAGCTATACAATAAAAATAATTATTAAATTCTCCTTTATTAGGTACTTTTTAAGAGACTTTCAGCCAAATCCTTCCTGCTTCACACAGGTAGATAGCTGAACATAATGGCATTACAGCCTGAATGTATGAGATGAGAATGATTTGCCCTGGTTAATACACATCTGGAACATGCAGCATTCAACCAGTATCCATGATTACTTTTTGTTGGTGCTGTCATTCAGTACCTCCTGTGCTAAGCTAAGCACAACACTTTAAGTAAAGTTAAATAAATCTCTATTTTATAAAGACAGAGAAAAAATATTATTGAACTGGAAATACAGCTTCAGAGGCCTGTGCAGTGGGAACTACAAGTTTCCACTCTGTTTTCAAGGTCACTTAACATTACTAATAACTCAAACCACACAAAGCTTTCTTGGCATATGAAATACATGTAATATTTCCTCCTTATTACAGAAGAAAAAAAATCAATCTATTTAGTATGTTTCCTAAAGTATGTCCACATAAGTATATGCTACGTGACTGGAGACCAGAATTGGAATCTTCTGGGAATACTTTTAAACATAAACATTTACTTCTAAACATAAATTATCAGCATGGATTTGTGATACACCAAAAGTACTTCTGTAGTCCTACTGATGACCACTGGTACCAACTATTGCCATTTATTTACCTCCTCATCTACAGATCCAAGGAGATTTCAGACATTTACATCCTAAACCTTCCTATAGGAGAAAAGCTTATACTTTCTTCCTTATGTGGTGCACTCACCCAGTCCTTTAGGAGTGATGCCACTGCTATCAGCAGGATTGACCACCCAGTAGTAGTATTTCAGCGTGTGCATTAGCTGCAGCACCGTGCCCACCCTGCGGATGGTGTTATAGATCGTGGCAGTCCCAATGAACTCAGCTGACAGGTAGGTGTACAAAGACAGCTGCACCTGAGGGATGAAACAGTAATCCACATAAATGTAAGCTCTGTATCAGTAACCTTGAATTGCAGGGGTCGTTTTAGAATAGACTTTGGATATACTATAAAAAACTGAGAAACCAATTACAACTCTGGTTCAGGCAGGGCTGCACTGGTACCTAGGAATGATTTACATAATGATAGACATATTGGCTTGTTTTCTATTCTGACTTTTTATACAAGAAGTATGTATTTTCATTTTTAGGAATGGCATCAAATGCCACTTTTCACTTTGGTTCATATATCTCAACTATGACTACTTAGGAAAAAAAAATGTTATTACTAGAGATAAACGATAACATTTTAGAGATTTTATCAAACTAGAATACATTGTTTCAATTAAAATGAGATCTTACATTAATGTGTAACAAAACACATTTTTCCTGCAATTAAAAACACAAAATTTTATGCTTAATCTGCAGGAAAACAATGTAATGCAATCACTGAAAAAGGGACTGGATTTCTTGAAACAGTCTTTTCATAGAATCAGATGGAACCTTAGGCAATAATTTAACTGTTTTTAGGGAATTATAAAAGATATTAGAGTATATAGTCAAGCAGTGTACAAACTTAATGATCTAAAAATCATTGCTTATTCATGTTTATTAAAAAAAAAACAAAAGAGAAAAACAAAAACCTAAGTAGAATGTTATAAAAGACTACAGGTATTTAATTTTATTGTAGGAGAGAAATAACATTATTCAAGTGTACCATTACCTTTGCAGGGGTATGTATCCAGATAGCAGGATTAAAAAGGATATGATCACATAATTGCTTCAGTAGAGGTGCTCCATGAGATAATCCATCCAAATATTTTGCAAATGACAAAAATTGTTCCAGAACTGCTCTGGTTATATGAACTCTAGATGACTGGGGGAATATAATCAGAAAGAAAAAAGATAAAGAAAAAATCTCCTTTAATATAATTACAGCAGAACATGTGAAGCAGTATTTTCACCTGGCTCATCATTACTAAATATGTGTAGCCTTGCATGTTTTGATGTCATTGAATATGAAGGCAGTTTATACTTTCTAACAATATAAAGGGTCTTTCTAATGGCTATATTTAACAGGTTAAAATATATATCAATAACATTAGTTTTTGGGTTTTTTTGTATTTTGCTTAGTTTGGTTTGCTTCTGTTTTATCAGAATCCAGTCAGGATCTTACATATTACAGTACAATTCTTGAGAACTTCATCTGAAACCCTTATCTCTTCTTAAATTAAAGAAGTGTCTTACTGAAATTGGGTGTCTCTGTGTGAGCACACATTACTGGGAGACTTGCTTTTGTTTCTTAAGTAGGGATTTGAAGGAGTTGGGCTCATAGTTTCCTCAAATTTCAGGACTCTTTCAGTTTCATAGCATATGCCATAAAATCACTATTGAGACCTGCTCCCATGTAGTAACATGGCACGAGGACTTTGACAAACTTTGTATATTCAATTCACAGATGAACAAATATTAAAAAACTCTAAACATCCTTCTCCTTGCCTTCTCCACAAAATGTCAAGCAGTGGAACAGGCTGCTCAGGGAAGTGGTGCAGTCACCATCCCTCAGGTATTTAAAGGATGTGTTGATGTGGCACTGAGGGACAAGGTTTAGTGGTGGACTTGGCACTGCTGGGTTAATGGGTGGACTCGATCTTAGAGGTCTTCTATAGCCTAAATGATTCTGTGATTTTATTTTTCAATTATTTTTAATGCTGCAAGTACAGTCTGGGAATATGGAGATGCATTATTTTTAGAACTGAAGTCTACTTGTCAGTAATACAAGTTCAGCCTGGATGCTGGATTTCTTTTGGCTTGTACATCAAGATTCACAATAAATAATCTGCAACTAATAAGAACAAAAATGCTGTTTGGAAGTTCAAATGAAAAAAAAAAAAAAAAAAAAAAAAAAAAAAAAAAGCTGTCTCCTCTGAAGTATTTGATTATATGCAAATGAACAACAGATACAACAGATGATTTACAAATAATAAAATTGAGACTAGGAAACAAGAAGATTTTTTCCCACCATGTGTGCCTACTGAATATAAACATATATTGGAAAAAAATAGAATACATTCTTTCAAAAAACTGCAGCTAAATCAATATAATGTAAAAACCCACCCAGAAACAACATATGTTTTAAGAATTATACTGTGATCAGTATAAATCCTTTAAATATTCACATGCCCAAGTCTAATGAACATAGCAGGTGTTAATTAGAAGAGCATGCAAACTTTAAAAAGAAAAAATTGTGTACAACATTCTAAATTGATGTACTCCATGTGAATAAATCACAGTGCTCATTCAGCCCTCCATGAGGGCTCACAGTCTGCCTGTGTGTGACTTACCAAACCAAAGCTAAAAGCTAAATTCATTCTGGTTATGGCACAGGAAAACCTACCCTTGGAAAAAACCACCACCTTAGGCTAGTTCTTTGAAATTCCAAATCACACCTGCTTGGTAGTGAAAACAAAAGCATGGGAAATCTGCTTTTAGGTATTGAGTGAAGGTATTTCCCTAGCCACAAAGAACAAAGGGAATCAGAGAAACTACTTTATCATTCTTCTACAAATTTCAGAACCTTTTTGAAAGGTGATACTATGATTTTTATCTTCTGCTTAAAAGATTGCTCTGCTGCCCAGTAAAAACCCAGTAGCAGACATTCAAGAATGTCAGAGCCAAGCGATCGTAGAACCATCATTATCTTAGTACAGCTGACAGTAGTTTGCTCTCAGATTATTTAGTTCATTAAACCCCAGTAGCAGGATGTCATGAGGCAGGAAGGGAGGTGACGTTCCTCAGACAACTGAACTGAACCTCAGTTTTGTGATAACTGCACATCATACCTGAAAACCAGCAAGAACAGGGAATGCCCGTTGCAAGTATTTATTTCATAAATTCAATTTTGTCACAGTAATTCTTCAAAGCACAGAGTAACTATTTCAAGAATTTCAGAATTGAGTCACAGAAGATAAATTTAACTTTTATTAACCTACACACACACACAAATAAATCTCAGTTATGACATTTCGGCTATGCTTGTACAAACTAGAAACAATAGGACTTTTCTAAGCAAGTTTGGGGAGACAGAAAGTGCAGAAATGAAAATAATTTAAAGTGATTCACAAACTGATCTAAAGAACATAAATTAGAGAACAGAACAAATTTGAGAAAACTGATTCTTTGAATACTGGTATATAAGAGGATAAGGAAGATGAAGAGACTCCTGTAAAAAACGTATAAAATATTTTTAATTTGCAATTTGTATATCACAAATATATTTTGTTCCACCAGACATTTGAGCCAAGTGATTGAAAGTACCACAATGACAGTAAAAATACTAAGAACAAATATAAACATCCTCTAAACATACCTTTTCAAGGAGATAGCCAATGACTAGAAAGCCTTTTCCACCAAGCATTTGTTCCTGCATGGCTACTGAACTCTTTAGAAGCTCAACCAAGAAAGCCAATAAGGTAGCACTGCATGTAAACAACAAGATTTTATTCAGATTAAAAATGTTACTTTGTCAATAATCACTAGCTATTAAGTGAATAGAAATTGGCATAAGGTAGTGAACAATTTCTTTAAAGAATACAAATCTTATTTTTCCTACTGAGAAATTTCTCCAGTGATTTTCACATATTACAACGGGAGGGGTGGGGATTCATATTCAAACAAGCACTGTCATTACTCCTGGTTTGACCATGACTATCCCATGTTTTAAATAGCCAGTCCTGAAGCTTGCAGTTCTAGCCAAAGTTTTGGCAGCTGAAAGAGGCAGAAGATGCTGAGTGGAATTCCATTGACAGTGCTAGAATGACGCAGGCAGGGGCCATGTCAAACATTTCACTATCTAGACTAAGTATGTAAAACAGCAAAATTGCAGCCACTAGGTATGTCCTCACTCCACACTTTCAGTCCCTAGAGTCACTATTAATACAGAAATGAGACATAAAATGTTTGAACATAAACACAGGCAATGACGCCCACCATAAAGCACAATGGAACAACGGCAGGGTGGAGAGCTTCCTTCAAACTTTCTAAAAGCCAAACATGAGAATAATATTTGCCTGACCAAAATAAAGGTTAAAGATTGTTTTTCATCCAGTTAGGAAAGCATGGAGAGACTCCTGAGGCTACAAGGAAATATCCCAACAGCCCATCCCAGCAGTATATTTAAGTGAAGTGTTCAGAAAGTACAGGGAGGGAAAATGTTCAGATAAGGTTACAGTATAGAAACACAGGAGATATGAAAGACTTCAGGGGATGGAATTGGCAAGAAAGTGAAACTATGTTATGAAAACCAGCAGTAGAAACATATGACAGACCAATCCACCACAGGGAAAATAAATCATACTTGACTCTTGGGTGATGAGAGTAAAATAAAAATACATTCATCTGTTGCTGAAAAATCCAGAGGGAAGAGAAAAAGAAAAAAAAAATTGTGTCAGAAAGGAAGTATCTAAAGTTACTTTTCAAATATCTCAAAAAGGTAGATGACAGAATGTATTGTAGTGCACTTACAATGCATACATTAAATCATTATTCCTTTTCTAAAAATTAAATAGATTTAACAGTTCCTTGCTGTACAGACAAGTGTCTGCAACCACAAAAGCTCTCACATAGGTAGTAGTCACAGGCAAGAGTGAAAACTGGGTTTTGCAGGCATGAAAAAGGGACTTAAAATGTCTAACCTGCATTGATACATTACAGATTTATTTACAGTATCTACTCATCTAAAGGTTGACTCTTCTAAAGATTCTATTCTATCTACTCATCTAAAGATTCTACTCTTCAAATAGAATCTCTTTCTTTGAAATAAATGTTGAGATTGGTTAATGCCTGCAAGCACCAAAAAATAATCCAAGTGCTGAAGAAAACAAGACTTATTCTATTTTTTGAGTAAGGCTGCCATGCAAAAGAACAGAGAGGAACCAAAGTACATGCTGGGAACATGAAATAGTGCCTTGTCTTTCTTCATTGTTGAATGGTCATAATAATCCATCTAAAATCACATACAGAATGCTCCACAGAGTGTCAGCAATAAAAGAACACAGATAATATCCATTTACAGTACTCCAAAGCTTTTATCAAAACAGTCTGTCAAGCTGTCACATCAACTTCAAACCAGATTATATGCATCATTTTTTTCTTACCCAAACCAAAAGTTTCTACTGTATTTGTCATCTAAAATAAGAATCTAATCTTTTTTGCTACGTGAAAATCCATAAGCAGCTCACATAAAGTGTTGGAGATTTAAATTTAGATTTTTTTTAAAAAAATTCAATAGGTGAAAGAAAATTCCATTTAGATAGATGTGCTTACTACCATCCTTTATGAGTAACCTTAGGACAACAAGCCATTGTGCATTAAGTCAAGAAATAGCATACATCTTTGCAGAGCTAGAATTTCAATTACAATAACAAATACTATTAATATTATATTGAAATGTCAAAAAGTGTTCTTAAAATTGATTGTAAAGATTTTTGTATCATGAACAGACTTAAATTCGCTTTCTATTCTGAGAAGTACTTTGTCAAAAACCTTTTAATTTGTATCACAGTTTACTCGTTTATTCTATGAATTTAGCTGTAAACTCATGGGCTAGAGTTATTCTTACCTCAATACATTCTCTCTACTACTGTTAGAAATTCTGACAGACTCTGAGTGCAAGTTGTAAGACACGTTGACACCATAAAAATAATGATTTTTCCCTCTTTCCCTCTATTTAAGTGCACATAAGCCACAAGTCAACTCAGAAATCACAAGTGACCTGTGTATAGACACAGAAACAGACAAGCTGTTTCTACGAAAGAAAGAGTGTCTCAAGAAAAGTGCAGTAACTCAGATGCAGCCAGTGCCCAAATACCACTTTTTAGGTATTAACCATCTTTATGTGGGCTATGGCTGAACTAATTACTCCTGCCTACCCACATTACCTCTGCACAGAGGTACTTAGCTGCTACTGCAGAGTGATGCCAGTGATTCTAGTTTCAGGCAAATGTATTAATTCAGCCAATGCCTTTGTGAATGAGCTATGCTTTTGCTTAATTCCAAAATGGCTTTTAACATCTATTGATCCAGACACATAAAGATACCTCAATCCAGCTCTGCAGAGTCAGCTCAGGTCTGCAGGCAGTAACTCTAACTTCTAATCCTTCTGCATTATCCAAGATTGCCACCATAAATAATAGAGTTGACTGCAGTATATAGTAATTCAAATCTAGGGATAGCACACATGAATGCATCATTACACCTTCAAGCACAGTAAAAAAAATCCATGTACCAGAAAATGCAGCAGTTAAAGAGAACCATCTGGCAGGCACATCAAGGCCCAATGAAGTTTGAGATGAATACTGTATAGGACCACAGTATTCATAAAAATTAACATAATAATTGAATTTAACTAGCACTTTGCTCACATTATTATGCAGGAAATTAAGTAAGTAAAAGATCTGTAATATTTTAACTCATAGAAGAACTATAAAATCAAACTGGAAGTTTTTAAAATTCTCACTGCCTATACAGTACTGAAGGTACTATTACTGGAAGATGATCAGAGATAAGCAGAAAACAGACTACATGCAGTCTGTGGGGTTGGGAGGGTTTGGGGAGGGTTTTTTTGGGGGGAGGAAGGGTGGAATTGTATGGTATTTATGGCTTAGGTTTTGTTTTGTGGACTTTTACCCTCAAAGAGGTTGCTTAGACTTCTAGGTGAAACTTCCTATTTGGAGGAGGAGGGAGGCATGAAACTACACTAAGTAATAGTTGCTGCACACAACTCTAGTTTCACATGTAATGTTCTTCACCTTACATTCTTTATGCCAGAGAGCACGTGATCTGCTTGAATTCTCAGATAAACTTTCCCAGCCTCTTCAAAACATCTCTTTCCCCATGTTGTCAGACTGATCTCAAGGAAATGTGTATCTAGGTACAAAAATCCATACTGAAGTAATGTATTTTTCCCCTCGATATTGCATTCCAAGAATGTAATCTTTCTAATTTGGAGGACCGTATCCAGAATTTTTAACAATTTCAAGGGATACTCAATTTATTTATTCACCTTGGCAGCTGAACACAAATTGAACCTGAGGATTTGAAATATGAAAAAGTTTATCAGCAGAAACAGTTGCCAGAATCATTTTTTAAAAAGGTTGTTCTTGACAGAAAGAGAATAATATTGATGAGAAGACCATTGTCTAAGCTGAACAATTTTTCAAAGAGAATTTAACAAACTTACCAGAAACTAACATGCATCAGATTGTTGCACAGTAATTGACATCACACATTTAACTTGCAAAATTCTGTGCACTGCCGCACAAAATTTCTCTCCGTTCTTTCCTACTTTCAACACCCCTAGATAAAAATGATACTTCAGCTCATTCCTACATCTCTTCTATATCATGCCCTTCCTAGAACAGATCAGTTTGTCTGCACTGGAGCCAAGATACAGATAGAAAATGAAACTATATATGTCAACCAACACTAAATCAGAGAACTATGATAATTAATGAAAATAAAACTAATTTCTGAAAAAAAATCCAATATTTTTCCATTACAAAAAGCAGGAGTAAAAAAACATGATAGACCAAAGCATGATGATGCAGTACCTTCAGTGGTTATGATACTGTTTAGAAATACCTTAAAAGTCAGGAATTTGCACCCTTAGGATAAAAGTAAAATTTGCCTTGGCTTTTTGTTGGTTTGGGTTTTTTTTTTGTTGCAGTTGCAGTTCTTTTATTCAATTTTTAAACCTCTACACAGATCAGTTTCTCTAGACTCTTCCTTCCCAAGACAATTTTCTTTGTCAGAAACTTAATATATTAAGTTTCATCTTGGATGTGTATTACAAAGTTATCTGGATAGGGTTTTACAAAAGGCACCTTTAGCTAAGGTAGGCATGTTGCTTTGGAGATCAAAGTATGGTTATTAATTACAGATCATTGAACTTGATGAGTCTATATAAAACAGAATGATGCAGGTATTTGTTTTGTCTGATTCTCTTTGGGAAAGAATTCTTTTAAAGATGAAAATCCTTTATTTGTATTTTCAGCTTCACCAAAGTAATAAAAAAAAAAGATTGTATGAATAACTCCATCACAGGCGGTTAGCATGATAGCTATTGAAAATTAATCTTAGCATAAAGAGATAAAGTGGTATTAAGGAAAATCATACACCAACAATAATCTTTCCATGAGCTACAGCTGTGGCAACTCTCTAAAGGGCTTCCTTAGCTTCCAGTTTAAATATGTCTTTTTTCTTTCTGTAAGCTTGTTCAAGAGGAAGAAGGTATTTCCATATGCTTTTCAATTCTTTTCTCATAACACATGATGAAGCTAATAAGACTACAAATCAGGTT
Organism: Polioptila caerulea; assembly: GCA_013397295.1. Taxonomy (NCBI): domain Eukaryota; kingdom Metazoa; phylum Chordata; class Aves; order Passeriformes; family Certhiidae; genus Polioptila; species Polioptila caerulea. The sequence goes on along the minus strand of VYXF01002734.1, from coordinate 16,045 downwards.
TCATTCAAAAACAAGAGTCAGCTGAATAGGTGTTCTCTGAGAGAACTAGAGAAGCAAGTCACTTCTGCTTGCAGGCAAAACATTTTGGGACAGAGACTCCAGTAATAAATTAGCCACCCTAAACAGTCCCTGGATCTTCTGGTGTATGCAGAGTTACAGCAGTTCAGGAGTTTACAACGGATTTCTACTACAGGATGCAGTGGCTGTACTTTCATTACAAACTCTTGTCCAGGCAGACCGATTTGGCAAGTCACATTCTCACTCTCACAGTTTGGCAAAATTAAAGTACAGCTGATTTTATCTGAGCACAGCTAGGTTACACTAGTGATGTGAAATTTTAGGAGCAATTTGGGTTATTCTTCCCTTCAAAACCGAGACGGGGAGGGTTACCAGTACTCAACAATGCAAATACTGAATTTTACACTGAAGGCAGCAATGGATCAGGACCTTGGCTCTCCATGAGAGACACAAAAGTAAATGCAACAACCTCAGGAAGGATTACTTCCAGACCTACTCTCAAGTTTAAATACCTGTGCCAGCTACGACAAGAAAATTATTGAAAGATGGGATAAGAAGACAGTTTAGGAAGGTAGGATACTACATGGCATTCATCTTAATTGCTTCCACGATCATTAAGATAAATTGAACTAAACTGAAGACAATAATAAAAAGTTTTTGAAATTAACAGATTTTTCATATTAAGCTAATAAATAAAATCAATACATCAAATTAATTTCTGTCAAACTGGGTTGTTTCATATCTGTAGAAAATGATAGGAATCTTGCCTATTTCCTATTAAACTACAAATCCTAAAAAGGAGATGCTCAGTTATACCTGTTTTACTTACAAAATATAGATAATTTTAATAATTCTTTATTTTATGTTCAGATGACGAGATTTTTGGGTTCTGTAAATAAAGCCCTTCTAATATTAAAAAAAATACAAACAACAAATCAAATAATTGAGAACCTTGAGCTTATTGAACAGATTTTGATATTTGCAGGAGAGAAAGAGGTGAGAAAGACTCAGAACAGCAGAACTGGGACAGCCCTCTGTTCTTGTTGTAGATTTACTTTTATAGGTAAGACAAGTATAACTGAGCATCAGATACATAGAGAGAAAATAATCAAACAACAAATCACTCATTAAGGAAAGGACTCATTAAGTACACCACTTCCTTTATTCTTCTCCTCAAATGAATATCTTTTCATGTTCAGCAGTCTTTCCCCATCACCTTCTTTCTTTGATCCCAAAAATATTTTATTCTTTTATTTGCCTACTTCCTCATTCACTTCCAGCATCATTTCACTTGACTCCTATATCCCATTAAATAAAATATGAGAAAACAAAGCACACACGCCAAAACCATGTTAATTAAACATATAAATTACATCTCATCAAGCAGCCATTTACTTAAATTTTTTTCAATATGTTCTTGGGTTAGGATCACATCCTCTTATATTATGCATTTGTACAATCATATAGCACAATGAATTACAGATCTCTTTTTAGAATATAATCTAATTATAGAAGAAATGCATTGACCTATTCAAGATTTTTTTTTTCTACTTACAGTTCAGCTAACTCCAGAAATGTTCTGTACATTTTCAATTAATTGACATGAATGTTCTCACTCTCAAGTGTGTGTGGTAGACCACACACTTGGTCTTAGTCTTTATCTCAGCTTCTAAAACTTACATTATATTAGCTCTTCATTTTTAAACAGATCTAGTTATTGCTTTGTTGTCTATTACAGATTCAGCTCTTTCATGCATTTAACATACATTTTATTCCCGTGTGGAGACACATGCATGCATAACCTTCCTTAAACTAGAATAAAGCATTTTTGACTTCTGCTTTGCCAGTAAATAAAAACACATAGAGATTCTTTTTCCTCAAGCTTATTTCAAACCAAGCATTGTTTTTTTTCTATTTCCTTTACTTTACAATGTTTCAATGCAAAGTACATCCTGCAAAGGAGACTTCAAGAAATAAATATTCCACATTAGCCAATACACAACCAGCTTTTCTGTCTCCCAATCTTTTGGCAATTTTAGTATTAGTTAATTATTTTTTTCTGTTAACTATGTTTTAACTGAACTATTTAATGCAATAGAAAATATCCAGAATATCCAGAAGAATATTGTAGGCAGGAAAATAAGCCACATGCTCTGCATTACGCACCTGTTTTGTCACCTAATTCAAGTAGAAAATCCAGCTTATCTTGCCCCTAAACATTGCTTTGTAGCAGGCTTTGCTTACAAATAATCCTCCAGGGAAACACCATACCAGTTGTTGAGCATTACCTGTTCATATTTGTTACCCCCAAAGACTTAGGCCACACGTTTTCCTGCAGAAGTTCAGCTGTCCTATGCTGCCTCTAGGACAGAAACCTGCCATGACAAGCATGTGGCAAGAGATCTTTTCAAAAATAACCATAGCTGAGCTAGTTTTGAGAAAGGAGTCACTATGCCTGGAGATATCAAAAAGATGTGCAGATGTGGCATTTAGAGACGTGGTTTAGTGCTGGACTTTGCAATCCTAGGTTAATGGTTGGACTTCATGATCTTAGAGGTCTTTTCCTAAAGTATTCTACGATCCTAGGTCAGCATGGGTATTAACAGACTCCTAGGCAGTCCTTTTCAGGCTTCCAGTGGAAGCATTCAACTTGGAGAGTTGAATCTCCCACAGTATCAGAGGAGAAACTTAATGGGTCCCAGCTTAAAATTCTCTTGGTGTGTCCCAGGTCACCATTGCAATTGTAATATGGTCACAAAGTGCCTGATCATCACTCTATGACTTTTGTACCATGTATTAATTATTTTTTTAATGTTATGAAATATGAAGTCAAATGACACAGACTTTTAGAAGGTAAACAACATTGCACTCTCAAGTAAAAGCATATTGATTTCTTTCAGAAGCTGGATGAACTGCCATAAAACTACCCTTAAAGACTCTAGAGTGATTTGAATTCATTATTTAATCACATCAGTTTTGCACAGTAAACTATTTAAAAAAGTATATGATTTTTTAAAAGAAACAAGGGTAAAATATAGAAAACATTAGAGAACATTCCCACAAAAAAAGAGTAAAAATTTTGTAAGCTTAATTTAGTTTCTATCTTGGTTAAAAGAGGCTTACCAAACTGTTGTTTCCACCTGACTGTCATGCAGCTGCCGATTGTCTAACTGGGCAAAGAGAGGAAAAAGAACCTGGATCCCTCCAATGGAATGAATTGCACTGTGAATGGAGTGGGTTACAATAGCTTTCACATCCTAAAAACATAAAATAAAGGAAAAAACCACAATTAATCTCAATTTTAAAGGACAGTTAAAAATACAATTTTGGAGCACTTAAACAGCAAACTGAGTGCAGACTTTTAAAAATTTTGTTTCAATACTTTTATTTCAATCACAGTAATTTTAATAAAAGCCAAACATTACAAAGAAAATTTTCAGTATCATGGCAAACAGTGCCATATAGTGAGAAGTCTATATTTCTTATGCAACATTTTTTCCTTGCTTTAAGAAAGGGAGCAAAGAAAGAACAGATAAAGTGAAAAGTTATATTAAGAGCTGACAGAGCACAAAACAACAATCTCTGTACACAGACAAATCCTCAGTGTGAAGTACAGCCAACAGTAATCACAGAACATCATTTTAGCAGCACCAACCTGAAGCATGAGAGCATGGGGGGAGTGTACAAAAATTGAAGGGTTCTCCTTTGGCGAGGATTCAAGGCATAGCTGAGCATCAGTGGCCTTTGCATTATAAGTAAAAGCGATGCTGCTTGCGAGTTTCCCATCATATAGCACTTGTTTATGGTGCTCAGCCAGATGAATGTCACTCTCAGATTTAAATTTGAATGTGCTCTGAAAAAAACCAAAGGTTTTGCAAAGTAATTAATTTAGACAAATTCCTTGCCACAAAGTGTTCAAAATACTATATTGGACTTGAGAGGGAATAGATAAACTGCTAAATTTTGCTTGCAGTTACCATTAGCCTAATGCTACTGAACAGCAAGAGAGATTTTTTAAATTTACTCTACACCACACCAATGTTTCAATACATTATTTGGTATTTTTTGTCTTGTCTCTCCTTTCAGCATCAGTGTTTACAAGTTTCAGAACTATCTTAAAAGAAGTCACATTAGGCAGCCATAAATATGTTAAAGTAAAACATAAGCACAAAACACATTAAAAATAAAGAACAAATTAACTGTGCTGCATTTTAGTTTATATCACTCAAATTAGAATATAAAATTAATGATATAACATTTCATATTCTAAAGGAATAGTTATTTTTGAGCAACATTAAAAACCATGCTTCATTAAAAGTCAGGAGTGTATATAAACAAGCCACTCAAAATAAAATCCAAAATAAATCATAAATGCCACATTTCACATTAATTATTCTTAAACTCAAGCTTTTCCAAGGAAGACTGAAGAATTTTCTTATTTTTAAACATATCATGTTTCATATCTGATCTAAAATTAAGTTTTCTGGCAACACTGTGAAATCAATAAGGCACAAGAATATAGATTTCTGTCTTTCTGCAAAGCATTGTCAGATTTACTTGGCATACAACAATTTCCCCTAACAATTATTTAACAGTGGTAAAAAGACAACTAGTAGTAACACAGCACAGTGCTGTACTGATACAAGGAAAGCAAGTTTGTTAGAAATGACTGCCATTTTATTATAAATGTAGATGTAAATATACATATATGTATGTGTGTATGTGTATATAATCTTATTGCTAAAATAATTACAGAGTTCAAAATAATTTATTTCTGAGATTATATATAAATCATTTTCCTTGCTTTCGCTGCATATAGTGATCACAATTCTCTTTATTCTTTTGGTCCTACCAAATCTCCCCTTTCCCCCCCAGAATGAAATCCTCTATCACTGAAACTATTGAAAGTAGCAGCACTGGAGTTTTTGTTATCCATATTAGAATTAAAAACAGGCAACTTACAGGCTATCAGCTCCTCTCTTCAAATGAATTAGAGGTTTCTACCATTAATATAACCCCATAAACCCCTTTCAGCCTTTTCAGAGCTCTCAGGACTGCTGGAAACCCTGAAAAATTCTTTTAATTACAGTCAAACAATGGGAAAGAGAATGTGCTCAGGTGACTGACACACAGCAATATAATGTCAGCTGACTAGCACCCTCTGGTATGTGGGCCATAAGCTGAACAGACTGGCCCCCTGGCTGGAGCTGCTGGAGAACCCTTGGAGCACATCTGTCAGTCACACACACTTGGTGCTGTCTGGCAGAGGACAGGCTGTGGTGCTGGAAAGTTTCCAGTCAAAGGTACCAGAACAGAAAACACAAGCAGGAGGGGCAAATGCATGTAAATGGCAAGTCTGTGGCTCAGTCTCTGCCTTTGACAATGATGGATAATATCTTCAGCTGCACTAGGAGGGGCGCTCCCCGCAGGTGGAGGAGGAAGTGTTGCATCCCTTCTACTTAGTATTGGGGAGGCCGCATCTGGAGGTCTGGGCTCCCACTGGGGGAGCTGGACTTACTGGAGAGAGTGCAATGAATGGCCACTAAACATGAAGGGATTGAAGCACCCCTCATTGGAGGAAAGGCTGAGAGTGTTGGGACTCTTCAACCTGCAGAAAAGAAGCGGCAGAGGAGATCTCATATATAAACAGAAGGGGGGTTAAAAAGGAGATGGAGCCAGACTCTTTTCAGTGGTGCCCAGGGGCACTGGAACAAAGAAGATTCCTCTGAACATCAGAAAACACTTTTTCATTGTGAAGCTGCCCAGCAAAGTGATAGTCTCTGTCTTGGGATTTATTAAAAAACTGTCAGGAGATAGTCCTGGGCAACTGGATCTCAGCAATCATTTTTGAGCAGGGAGGACCAGAGGACCCCCAGATTCCAGTTGCTCCCTACATCTTCAACCACTCTGCGATTCTGTGATTTGCATTTGGGCTAGGAGTCTGTTTTGTAGGGAAACTCCCAGTGGTCCCCACTTACAACTCTTTTCATACTGCAAAGCTATTCAGAACCAAAGAAACTTCTTTCAGACTGAAACTCAAATATCCTGCAATTGGTGATACTCATTCAACACAAAGGATCAGCCTACAACCAATCCAAAAGCAAAAACACCAATATAATACACTGAATATTCAGTCCTCAGCACTAAATATTTTAATCTAGAAATGTGTTCCTCTTGTGCTACACTACTTACTGAAGTGGAAATTCCCAAAGAAGGAATATTATGCTTAGAACTTGAGAGCTGGCTCTCTGTTGATATGACTGCTACATCTCACTTATCAGGAAATGACTGCTACAGATTACAGATTTGTCCTGAGGAAGGTGACGTGTGTGTCATCCCTGAGGGTATTTTAACTATACATTGAAATCTCTGCACAGTTTCTGCAGAGGAAAAATAATTTAGTAATTTCATTGATTTCCAAAGATATCTACATGATGCTTGTACTATATTTTAATGTTTTATCACATGAAAACATTTATTACCCTGAAAATCTTTCATGCCTCTCAGCTTTTTCAGATTCCAAAACTCAAAAGGTTTTTCCACTATAACAGTTTTTCATAACTTTGCTGTTTAAATAAATCAAAGTGTTTCAACACAAAATCTTATCATTACCATGAAATTTTGCAATGTTCTAAACTGCTTAAGTTAAATCAATTCTATACACAAATTTTGACATTATTCTATCTCCTCGTTATCAGTGTTTAGTGTGCCACACGAATTTATTAGAGAACACTACTTGAAAGTCAGACACAAATAAGTTATGAATCAAAATAATACTGCCTCACACCGTTTGAAGAAAAAATAAGAATTAAAGAAATATTCTGCAATCAAAGCCTAACAAAATTCTGGTCTCCTAACCTAAAAGATTATTATAACAGAAAGCAAAGAGAGGCTAAAATTTTGACCTATGATACTCCTTTATTACTAGCATTGATCCACAGGAAGAGGAAAGAAATTCAGTATATGCATACTGTACTGTGGATTTGGGAAAATACATCCACAGGAGGGTAGAAGAGAATGTTGTGCATGTGCAACTCTGAGGTCTGGCACAAGCAGTGTGAGGTCATCAAGACAGAAGGAAAGAGCCTTGGTTATAACATATTCTATATAAGGTAAAAATACACATACAGGATCCATAAAAGTATGTTTGTTGCTCCTAAAAGAATAGGAAGTAACAGAGAGAGATGAGAATTACTCCAGCACTGTATTCTCCAGTAAAAGAAACTGTGCTTGATCAGGAACACTGCTTGAATACCATTAGCCTCTCTCCCTTCATTTAGCAGCAAGACTGCAGCTTTTTGATTTACTATTCACTGCATTTTGCCCCTGTAGGTTCAGCAATCATACATAAAATATTTCTTGTACTTATAATTGGTTTAAGCAAATTTGAAATTTTGGTGCTATTTTGTGTCTCTGTGTGTGCATGAATGAGTGTATTCTTAGTCCAGCTTTATGTGACAAAAAGATTGGTGTCGCAGCACTGATCAAAAACAAACTCAGAAGCAACATATGGAACAACCAGATAACTTGCTTTGAAATGCCTATGGGAGGGTTAGGAGGAGTGGCACAGATTTGACAGGGCTGTTAGAACAGGGCTTTGAGAAACATCCTTTTACAAACAGGGCCAAACACTGGTATCAGAAGCATCTCTTCCTCTCACATTACCTCCCCTGCCCCTCCACTCTGTTTATGAGCCCCTTGGGATCCCAGGGCAGACAGGCTTTCCTCTCTTTGCTGCCTGGAAATGAGTATGGGCAGCAGGGAAAGCACAGTGAGAACAAGGATGCTGCTCTTATTTCCTCTCTTTCTTCAGTCTGCAACAACTGGAAGGGCCCATAGAGTAGGTAAAAATCCTGTTCATCAATGGCAAGGCTCAAAATGAGTATGCTTTATTCCAGATAAAACCTGGGAATGCAAATATTGAATTGTAATATGTTTCTACTAAGTATGGTTTCAAATTTCAAGATACATTATGGGTTAATTTTGGAAGACTTAATGGGGAAGAGAAAAATCACATGGTTCTATTGCCAGTATATTTGTCTCTCTTCTTCTTAAAAATTTGATTAAAAGTAATTTCTTTGCAATAGCTACTCAAAGTGTCACTTTCTCAATATTGCTACTCACACAATGTAACTATTATTTTTAAAAAACCCTTTTGCTACAAGTTAAAATGTGCTATTTCAAACTAAAACATCTATTTGCTTAACAAATAATTTTTTATATTAGGGCGTGCTGGTTATAACAAAATGCAGTCGTAAGAACATGCTGAGCAAGATCAGCATGGAAAGACTATGGACTGTTTCTGTCTTACTACACTCTGTACAAGCATGTCATGCGCAATAAATAATATGAACATTACACATAAATACATAATTATTTGATTTACATGATAAGTAAGACTTATTTTAATGACTCCTCTAGTCAATCCTAAAACCTCTTGCTTCTACCTGCACTCCAGAACAGGAGTGGGACAAGATGCAACAGATTCATTTTTATCTGTATATCAAGCACTCACTTTTCCTGAACTTTGTGGCTTTGGTGTCATTTCAACATTATTTACTATATATGTTAATAGATATGTCCAAACTGTCCTGTGGGCTGGTAGATTATGTGGATTTCTCTGTTTTCCAGAGGTTTTAATGGCAGCCATGGTAGATTAGGGGCATTATGAATGATTGTGAGGGCAGCTGAAAGAGAGGAAAAAATCATTGTCCCTTCTCATGAGCAAATAGGTAGAGGAATGGTCGCTTCCCCTAAAGAATCAGATCCTCAGATATAATGGGCCAAAGTATGAATTTTAAATCAAAGGAACCACCATATACTGTCATAGGAAGGAAAAAAGATAAGTATAAAGAAAAAAATCTCAGCTATTTTGAATAATCCTTCTTTGGCAGAAAAGTTTGGCACCTCTGGACTTTGCAATTCATCTTGGGTCTTTTTAGGAAAAGTTGAATGGTTGATTTTCCCTGTTGGCTAACAGTACCAACAATTAGAATGAACAGGAAATGAAGTGAAGTAGTTAAGAAGTTTCTGAAAGGCCAGGTTGCATCAGCAAGTTGGGTAAGGGCAAGAACATGAACTCTAATGTTCAGGAATATAAGCTATATGTCAATTGAGGATCCCTTAGACTATTAAAATCTTATTCTGAAGTATTCTGAACTGGTGGACCTTTGCAGCAGCACAGAATCTGAAAGGATTTACAGATATAACATTAAATGAGATATGAAACAGGCAGGCTTTGAGTGAAAGCTACAGATGGTGCTCTGAAAAGGACAAGACATGGTTCCTTTTTTGGTTGTGAGTATATCTTGCATTGCAAAAAGGTTAAAAAAAAAAAAAAGAGTTTTGTCATATTTTTTTTGAAAACAAAAAAGTCAAAGAAATAAATGTTATTTCTAGGGTACTGCTCTGGGAGTCTGTTGTTTTTTTTTTAAACAGGTATTAAATAGTAAAATATACTTCCAGATTTTCAGACAAGGAAGAAAACTCCTTCAGAGAGCAAGGGGGTATTAACAGTTCTGTGTAAATTACCCAAAACTAAAACCATGACACACGAAAGAAGAATTTCTCCAAAACATTAAATAAAGCTGACATTTTAAAAAAAATCACTAGGAAGCTACAGGTGTGCAGAAATGCAGTTAAAGGGAAGCCTATGAATCAAGCAGGGCAATTAGGCAATTGTAATAAGGTTAGTGCAGTAACTATTGGAAATGTCATTTAACATGAAAGGTCATATCCTTATTGACCCCTTCAACACTCAAAAGTATTACATAATAATTTGCACTTTTTGAAACACGTGAAAGCCTTATTCCTGTTTGATATCTCTTTAGTATGCTTTTGCATAGTGGAATCCAGTAATTTAATGAATTTATTATAAAGGTTTACTACATTTATTATTAAGAAGTATAAGGCTACATTAATTTCTTTTGCATGACCAAAAAATATTTGCAGAAGTATTTTTCCAAACAAAATAATGTATAAAGTTTGGAATAAAATATTCCTTGTTTGCACAGGTGATGGACTTTTCTTAACTGACTAAATATTTTAAGTTTCAAGGCCAATTTTAACCATCAACTATATGCAACAGACTTCTTCTCCAAGTAATCCTGATATACACGAGGTTATTTACACTACATGGATTCGTACCATAAAAGATATTGCCAACTGTCACTGTCATTCAAGTGCTAGCTATAATTAAATTATTAGGAGTATGCATTTTAAACACAAAATTAATACTGTTGGAATCTGAATGCCGAATTTTACTTATGGCTTTTAAAAGTTTTTATTTTCAGAGTATATGATATATATTAAAAAACTGAAAATCTGCTTTGGATGAAACCACAATTTCAAAAATTACAAAAAAGGAAACTTGGGAATAACTGATAGTATAAACTGAAATTCATTATTGTTTACCTAGGGTTAGATTAATTTTCAAATATTATCCCCTAAGGAGTTTCTGCAGATTTCTGTAAAGTACCTGTTTTGGTTTTCTTGATGAAATAATACAATACACAGCTATTCCAAAACACGTGTCTCACTAGAGACCCAAATTTATGCATGCACCACTAATTTGTCCAATCAGTCCCCTCATTGTCAGTGACAAAGTGTGAGCAAAAAGCTCAACTGTAACAGGACTGTCTGAAGTGATGCATTTGAACAGAATTGATTTATTATGCCTTGTTGAATGTTAATCTGCCTTAACTCACGTATTTAAACACAAACAGTAGAGAAGAAAATTATTTCTCTGGTATTTAGTGCGGCAGGTACAAAATTTCTCTAATCTGATTATGACTCAAAGTAAATAATTTCACATACATATTTCAGCTATGCTTGAAACAAAACTTTCATCTTTCAAAAAGATGGTAGAAAATTAGGGTTAGTTAGGATACTTGATGAAATAGTCTTATGCTGCTGAAAACAAATTACATGAAAAAAACTACTTGACTCTAGGAGGAACATTCACATTCTTCACATATCTTCCAACTATATCTCTTGATCATTTTCTTTTTCTAGTTTTATGCTTCTTAAGATTTGGTATTACCTTATATCCAGGTCCTAACTGATGTATTGCAAAAATCTGTGCTGGGTTGAGTGCTTCAGTGAATACATATACTGCTCCAAGCTGGCCACAGAACACTCTATTTGCATCAGCAGTCTCCGAAGATCCAAGAAAACATTTATCATAGCTCTGTATCAGAAAGAGGCAGTTAACAATGAAATCATATTAATGCAAAGCTACTAAAGCCACAAATAAAGGCAGGCTGGAATTAAAAAGATAAACCAACCATTATCAATCTTTTATTACTACCCTGTGGTGAACAACTTAATTTTGAATATTGTAGCATTTACTGTTTTAGATGTCCGTATGACTGGCTGCTAGGATTTGTTTTCTATTAATAGATCAACATACAACAGAGAAAATTAGAATAGTACATTCAAGTACAAAATAATCCCCCCTAATGCCTTCTAGGAATATGACACACTTCCCTGTAATTGTACTCAGAACTCCTACTGCTAATACATGAGAACACATGCTGAAATGCCTTCTTCTTTCACTGCTGTGCTAATAGAGCTAAACATATCTAGAAAAAAAAAGGAAACAAATACAGACTTTTCTAATTTGCAGGTGTCACATAATTTCCCTCTCTGACCACAGCCTATAATGATTTGGTTTGATCTTAAATCCTCTTCTGCCTTATTTTATACTCACAAGAGTTGTCATTTTTCATTCTCTCTTCCAAAAACTATCCCTCCTTTCTGCTGTTTTACGTCTGTCCAAGTCATATTATTTCAGATTAGAAGTAATTTTTGGAGGCTATTTTGGAAAGATTTGGTTAAGTTTTTCAGGTGCTTCCAAAAAACCTGTCTAGAACAAAGACCTGAGAAACCAGAAAACATGATGCCCCACAAAAGGACAACAGGAAGAAGCTCAAGAATCTTTGAAGGTTATTCTCTCAGCTTCCTTGAGTCAGAGGTAGTTTATTGAATGGAAACAAAGATCTGACATCACTTTCTGAGCTGAACCAATAGAACCTGCATTAGGAAATCTGCTTTTTCATCTGGTTTAACTACTGAGTTTTACTTTAGGGAAAACTTTTGTCAGTCTAGAGAATTAAATCAGATATAGTGAACTGTTATAGCAAGTGGTCTAGGTGGATAGGCTGTTAACAAGGAAAAGGGGACAGGTGTAAGGACAGACAAAGTTCTGGAGCTCAGCTTTAAGAACAAGTGAGGGGAGAAGTATCCAGGATTTTGTCTTTCATTTACCCTCCTTTGATTTACCTCTTTTAATATTTTTCCCCTTGGAATTTCTGTTCTTTTAAGCAATTTTGACAGAATTAAAATCCTTCTGGCAAAAACTCTTCATTAAAATTGATTCATAAAGTCATATCCAGGATGTACAGTGCAAAAGACGAGTTACTCACACTCACACCCCTATGAACTCCTGGTAAACCTAATGGCAAAATTTTACAAAAATTTTCAGTTACTTTATTCCTGCTTAGCCTTGAAGGCTTTCCTGAGAGTGTGCCATTACTGTCAGAAAGTGTTACATCAATTAATGTTGAGCAATTGCAATTTTCACTGGTTATTTGAGGAACTTGCCTGAGCTACTGATGCCCCTTTTTTCCTAGCTGATAGTCAGATACTCTGAGGCTACATTCCTGCCTATTATAAGAGTGTTTTCCCGGATTCCTCTAGTAAGCATTAATTGTACAACAGCTATTGTAGCTCTCAACAGATTCTGATTTCTAATTATAGTTAAGTTCCAGGTTTGTTAGCCTCTAGTAATTTCCTTTTCTGTCTTTTTTCATTCTTCCCAGTTTACACTTTCCCATTTCTGGCACTTCATTTCTGATTAGGTGTTTCCATTATTTTTAATTGGAGGGGAGGGCTAACTCCTGATTTCCTGGAAATTTCATCTACTTCTGTGGTAGATGCCAAGCAATCTGTAAACATGAGTTATTATTAATTATTTTATTTAGAAATCAGCAATGCATACTCATAGCCCATTTGGTCTTCCTCCAACAATCGCACGTTTCCAGTTTTAAACCTGACAGTTTGCTTGCCTGTTTTTGTACATCCCTGGTAGCACATCATTAATAACTCCAAGATGAAGTAATTGACAGATCTACTTCACTCAGTCCCTTGGCCCAAAACCTCCTATTTTATTTAAATAAAAAATTTAAACTCTTGGGACTTATGGACCTTGTCATTTAAGGACTAAACTTTATCCTTAATTATCTTGATAATTTTAAGCCTTTTCTCAAATGCATTACAAATGTGACTGATGTTACTGGTGTGTTGGCTTTCATCACTTAAGTAAACTTTTTAGATCCTTCTACAGCTTCCTTATTCTACAATGGAAATGTAAAGTTCTGTGAAATATGTCAAGACATCATCAATTCATCTTCATCCAACTATCTGAAAAAAAAATCCTCCACCAAACCTCCACATCCCCACACTCTACACCTTGAAGAGAAGTTTTGTATTTCTTTTGTCACTTCCCAGAACTAGAGAACATTCCTAATTGTACAGCTGTAATAGTCAAACTCTTCAATTTAACTTCTGTCTCAAAGGGCATTTGATATCTTATAAATAATTAACCCTGTAAGGCCTACGGAGCTGATCATGACTACTGAGGACCTTGCGGCTGCACATATTTGATTATTTCATACCTTGCCATGCATGCCACTTCACCTTTTTGCAATAGTCCCCCGCTATATTTCCCCCTTGGAATAGAAACTCAATGAGTCCTTTACCACTAGCCATGGTATGTTGTATAGGACATGAACACAATAAATATTGGCTATGGCTTTGATATTTCATTAAGTAGTAGCAATGAATTTGGAGCCAAAAATGGTTCTATGAAAAGAGAATCAGCAGCATTCAAAATAGAAACAGCTAATACAAAGAAATTAATGATGTCTTCCCCTTTTTCATCCAAATCTGTATCTTCCCTCTAACACTTGAGTGAAACATACTGCAAATATTTAATACATGGAGGCTCAATAAAATGAAAACATATGTCTGAATTTAACATATTTCTGAAGAATGCAAATCTGAACCTGTAATGAGTACGTCATGTAATATTCTCTATCTGCCTGGCTATATTACAGAAATAGTGAAGAACCCAGTAAATTTATGGCCTTGTATAAATAAAAATTAATTCTAAGAAATAAAAGAAAAAATAATTAAAAATAAATTAATAAATAAGCATTTTTAAAGAGTTTCACTGGTTTTGCCCCCTCTTTGTTTACTTCCATGTCTCCCAGGTGACATTTGAAAATGGTAGACTGAGGTTTTCTATGCTTCTTGCTTGGATGCATGAGGTAAATTTCAGATATTGAAAAAGTTCTCATAAAAATATTAGAGAATGGTAACGCAAAATCAGCCTGGGAAATAATAAAATACATTCACAATCTCTACCAAGACAAAACCTATGCTTAGAA
>VYXF01002731.1:243115-253426 GCA_013397295.1 Polioptila caerulea | reverse complement strand
CTTCCTTCCTTTCCTTCCTTTCTGATATTAATTTGCAAACTGTGAAGCAGTTACAGTAAATGGCTCTTCCAAAAATATAATTTTGAAGCAAAAAAAAAGCATAAATAAAATTGTGTGAAGACAGAGTATTTAAAAGTGATTTTAATGTGAGAATAAGAGTTAGATATTGAAAATTCAAAAATACAAAATTAAAATTATGGAATGGGCAGTTTTAAGGGATTTTCTTTGTGTTTCTGTGATACAGATTATGATCTCCATTTTTGCAGAACATACCTTCTGAAAAAGCATATTGAAAATTACTACTTTAGATAATAAAAATATTTCCAAAATGAGGAAATTGATTTATGCAGATGAAAATATACTATTCTAAATATTCAATTTAATAATACCAATCAATATAAGTAAATTGTAGGTATAACCTTGAAAATAGATTTTCTTTTGTCAGAGTCCATATTTTTACATTCTTATACAAACATAGTTAAATTTAATATAATAATATCTTTTCTCTATTTTTGGCTGCTAATAAGATAAGAAGTCTACTATGGAAATTTACCTAAGCTCATTTGCTTTATGAGAGGCTTGCGAGAAGTGGAATATAGGCAACAACATGGTGAGAAACCCATTCCAGAATTACCCACTGAATACCTTACCATCAAATCAAAAACTTGATTTGATGAACTCAGAAAATTCTTAAGTGTTATTACTTAAAACACAGTTTGATCAAACAGATTTCAACTGAAAAAGGAACTTGAATGTTTGTTCATTTCTTGGCTTTCTGGAGGTTGATATTGGAAGCATAATCACTACACATGCCATGAAATAAATATATATTGATTCCTCAGCCCCATAAAAATGTCCAATAGAGGCTTTGTTTGTAAGAGGTGTGTAATAAATACACACTTAATTAAATTACAGACACATACTTTTGAATGGACAAACCATAAATTTACCATCCTAAAAATCAGGACATCAATCATAATAGAAATTATATGAGCAATAAATGAAATTGCAAGCTGGTCTTAATTAAAAGGTAATAGTGCAAATATGTCATACATATTTTTTCAGGATCATACTGCAGTGCTCCTGTCAAGTATAAATACTATCAGAAGAGCTGAAAATAAATACCTTCCATTGCACTTAGTTTAACTAGAGCAGTTTTCACAAGAAGAACTTAAATAATCAGCAGTGTATCAAAGTTCATCTCAGGCCTTCTGGATTAGTACTTGTAAGCTGCTAAAATGTATGAACCATAGTATAATTCAAAGTAACTTGGTGAGAAAAAAATATGTTGAGCATATATGATGCCCGTTCCATAATTTCTAGCTTACAAAATAAGAAAATAACCATTATTATAAATATGCAAATTACAGCATATGCAACATCTATGAAAAGCATGCACCGTAAATTCAGGTAGAAATTATGATCTATTAAAAGGCTGATAACTAAAGAGAACAGAGCAGAAGCTGGGCTGCAGCATGTCACTACAATTCTTTGTCCTCGTCTGGCAGAACTCTATTGAGCTGTAAGCTTATTTTAACCTAAATCACCTTCTCCAGATCTTTCATTTTCTTCTATTTTCTTTTAGAGTATGGAGAACTTATGCTACAGACTGCAGAGGCACTAAGTAGTGACTAAAGAAACTTGCCTATCAATTGACTAAACGTAAGTGGTTTTCCCACCATCTTTCTTCCCCTTTCCTTTGGAAAATCTAAACTATTTTCATCAGAAACAGTAAGGTCATCTATCACAATATCCAATACACCCTCTGAATTATGTAGAATAAATATTGTTCTCTGTAATGTCCTTATTTTACCCTTTTAAAACTTGACCTTCAGTGGGAAAATTTGGTTATTTAATATTGGATATTTAGACTCAATGAAAATTAAGTTCTCCAGTTTTCAAAAGTAAAGTGTTAGAAATTGATTGTGAGGATTGCTTCTTCAGCAATATGTTTTAAAAGTTATTGTCAAAACAAAGTAGTGAAATTTGGACAAATTAATTTTAAACAAATTAAAAGAAACTGACCTGATTTCTACAATAATGTACAGACACACACATATATATAAATAAATATGTGTATTTTATTTCTGTAACCAAACCATGTTGCACAATTTAAGTTACTTAAAACCATAGCATAGAAATAATTACAAGTAATATTTTCAATTACAACTCATAGAAGAAAGTGCTGCTACTTAGAACAGAAAATCATATCAGAAAAAATATACAGGCTTAAATATTTTCAGAAGCAATATGGTTTCAAATAGACTTGGATACTTTCTACTTCTTAAACTGCCAAGAGCTACCTTTACGTTGAGGAAGATAAGTGAAAAAGTAGCAAGTGAATAAAATGTTTCATTTGGTAGTTTGTGAGTTTCTGTTTCTAGGATTTTTTGTTTTCTGGATTGTGTTTTTGGGGTTTTTTCTTTATTTTTATTTTATTTCTAACACAAGATATATTTATTACTTATAATGTTAGTTAACCCTATCAGGAGATATTTAGGTTTTGATTTGGGAATTATATAAAATTTACAGCAGTTTTTATAGAATTCTAGTGCTTAGAATGCAACATGAAACAACTACCTGGAAACACATTTTTAATGTCAGTTTTTCAAAAATGAACTAATTCACAGAAGGGCCCTTTTTTGAACCTTAAAATATAAGTAAAAGTTACTAGCTGGGCATTTTTTTTTTCCAAATCTCTAAATACTCTTTGATTTGGTGGAAACCCTATTAAAGACAATGGTGTTTCAGAATATTTGGTTTCCATAGAACACTATAATCTAGAATACTAGGGAAAAACTAACTGAAATTAAAATTCTCACTTTTTTCAGATGTGACCAAGTATTCACTGCACACCTTTGTTTCTAGGTACCTGGGACTAACCATTTATTTAGAGCAAAATTCTTTAAATTTCTTTGTAAATGTGGCAATTTTTTTCTAAATATTTTGACTTTTCTGAAGAATACTGGAAACCAAAACCAGAGCATTACAAATCAATTTACCCAGAAGAAGAACTAGATAGTAGATGAGGAGATGCACTCATTTTTTTCAAGTCTAGATTCTATAGTAGGGTATTATTCTAGATTCTAATACTAGGGTAACTCCCCTTTGAGCAAGATGGCAGAAATAAACATATGAGCATGTTGCTCCCAAAAGTCTGATGAGAAGCTCTGGTGTGTTCTGGGATTCTGGAAATAATACAAAATGGTCTTTAATCAATGGTGGGAGAAATAATGGAGAAATATAATGACAATATTCTTTAATTTAGTGGGTTTATCTTCTATAGATAACACCATAAATGCTTTATAGTATTGTACAAATGACAGAGCAGTCAATTTAACCATTTCTGGGAATTTTTGCCAGTGTTCAAAAAAAAAATCTTATGCAAGTATTAGTAAAATAAAGAATTTATCCAAAAAGTATTAAATTATAGATATTAAAAGCTATTAAAAATGCAAAAATTGCTGATGGGAAGCTAATAGATGGTTAAACATGTATCCACAGGGTACATGTCTCTAAAGAAATAATGCAATACTAAAAGTCATTACATCTTTATATCAAAATCTTATCCTCTTTCATATTTTAAATGTGAATGAAAAATTCACAGGACTATAAGGACTCTAAACATATACCTCAGAATCATCTTACATATAAAGCAAATATTTTTTTCACTGGTTGTAGGTTCTGCTGACTGCATTGCACATTTTTTTGCATGTTTTTTGCTTCTTTCTACTGTCAATACTGTGCAATTCATGCCACCTACAAAGAGTATGATTTCTCTCACTGAAGTAAATGTATTTAATCTTTAGGGTCCCTTTATATTAAATTGACAGGAAAGTAATTGATTTGTTCCACCTAACATTGATTCTTTTGGTAAAGGTCACCTTGAGAAAACTTTTTAATGCTAGGATTCAACTCAAGGATTGAAATAATTGAGAAGACTGGTAGGCACTGGAGCATGGAGAGACTTCAGCCTCTGTGGGTATATATTACAGAATAAAATTATCTACTCTCTAAATTTTATTGACTCTACTGAACAGAATTCTGACTATAATCTGTTTCACACATAGATACCCCTTTTAAAAACACATGGTGAGATCAATCTCAGCTCCTGTTCTGTGCAAGTATTTGTATTTCTATTGACTATTTAGGGAAACTAGATGAATTTCAGATGTCTAGTTAGGTGAGATGAAGCCCACTCTCAACACCAAGAAACCCCTCCCTATAAAATTCAAAACACACAATGCTGCAGTTCTGCAAAATTTGCCAAAGCAATGACTATAGCATTAACTGTGTGCAAAATACCTGCACACAGATATTTTTCAAGATATTCACAAGATATTCTTCACATATAAAGATTTGAAGACACACCTTTTATCTCTTCAGTTAATAAAACCCCAAAAATATATTAGGTTTTTTAATTTAACACTCTTCCTGTAACAATTATTTAACTTTGCATGGCTTAATTAAAAATCATCTCATTCAGAGCAAGATTGGTAAAGCCAGATAGGAAAGAAAATCAGAAATTGGTTACTCAGAGTGTGAGTAGGAAGACAGGGAAAGATTTAAAAGAAAAAGGAAACTAAACAGAAGTAGTGACAATGAGAGACATCCTGCAAGTTTCCTGTGGGGATTATGTATTATTTAATCAGTGACAAAATTATAAGAGCCTGCACATTTGATGTCTCACCATGGGAACACAATAGCCATTGTGCATGCTCATAATTGCCAAAGTAACATGGCAAAGAGAAGGAAATACACAGAACAATATAACTGAGTAATAAGACTTTGTCAATAATTGAAATTCAGGTGGTGAATTATTCAAATAACCATTTTTATATCGTAAAGCAGCAGATATAGACAGTCTGGTAAACTGCATATATGTATCACTTGTACTCAGAAAATGATTCTCAGAAAACTACAGATTCTAGTTTTGATCAAAAGTTTCTGAATGTCACATAAGAAAGTGTAAAAATGCAAATCAGAACATTTGGGTAAAGTACCAGGATCCAGAGAACAAGAAATTTGTCAAGGTTGAAAAAGCACAGCTGAATCCTTACAAGCTCAGCCTATGCTAACACATTAATTTGAATCACAGTTTTGTCTATTACTGAGGGCAAGTCTGTGGAAAAACTTGCATTCATGCTATCAAACTATTAAACTCCCTTATGCTATAGGATATTATGAATACATCAACAGTGCATTTTGGGGGTCATCCATAGTCAGTGTTAACTCCCCTACTGTCCTAAGAAATGCTTTAGGAGACTGTAATTGGCACAAGCTTTACAGGGACCATTCCAGCAGACTAATAGAAAATGAAATAATGTCCAGGAGCTTTATTTAATAATATAGATGCAACTGAAGGCTTCACTATTGATGTTGTTTACCATTCCATCGACTCTTTTACTTGAAGCTTAGGCAGCCTGCACAAGTGTGCATTCAATAAACCTCTCTAGCTGGTCATTCCATGATTTTTCAGTCTGATGCCCTTGAATATTAAGTGTGTATCTTGCTCTCATTAATTGCTTTCCTTCTGGCACGCTGCTTCTCTATACACTCGGGTATACTAATTGGAAACCACTTCCTATCTGGCACACCAGTTCATAATCCCAGGCTTACTTGTGAGGTGTGAAGACGAAGGTATGGCTCAAGAAGGCTTCATTAGAAATGCCTGATAGTCCACTATATGATTTTCATTTTAAGTTGCTTAGCAACCTTCCCCTGGTATCAATCCCTGCGTACAGATTGGCAAAAGGCTCTACAAAGGAAAAACAGATAATCAAGGAACAGAAGAGATATCTGAAAGAAAAATCTGCATATAAAGGGATCCAAATATTAAACTTTTTTTCGTGATTTTTTTCATGGCTTTTCATTTTATTCACTGATTATTAAGAGAAGAGCAAAGATGCCATTGAGGTCTGTGCATCTCTGCAGCTTATGATGATGCCAGGAACAAATGAATTAAAAAAAAAAAAAGAGAGAGAAAAGGGTTTGTGACAGTTGTAGACTGAAGGATCTAAATGCAGAAATCCATCCACTCTTCCCTCAAACTTTCTGGTGAGCTATTTAGTTATTACTGCATACTTTTTAGAAAGAAAATATTTGAGGTAATAATGGGCTCATTTTTATTTTTCTCCAGATTTTTTTTCTCATTGGTACAAGTACCATAAATGAAGAGCTGTGGAGTTCTGGAAACTGGAATTGCTCTACAAGACAGACACAGGTATTTATCATAGGCTGGAAATTAAAGGCACTTTTAACTTGTTTTAACTTCAGTTATATCAAAGGCTGAATTTGTGGAATATCTTGCATAATTTTCTTCAGTCATATATATCTGGATATAGATACTGTATTGTGCCATAGAATATTATCAAAATTATCTCTTTATGTTCATTTATAATTACTTGGGGTCTAGCAATAGAACCAACAGAAGTAACTTACCCAAGACAGTGTAAAATCAGCTGCTTCCAAACAAATATAAAATGTACCTCTCTTTGACTGCTTTTGATAAAGGCCATGCATAGTTCCCGTATGCATGCAACTACAGTCTTAATGCTTTGAAGCACAGTTTTTTACAGGCATGGGAATGGATCCTTGAATGAACATTTATAAAGCCCAGAGAGCTCCCATCCAGCTTCAAACACTTCCCTCTCAGTACATGACTCCCATAGTGCTTATCTCAGATGCCCTTTCAGTGTACTCACTAATAGTGTAAGGAAATTTAATTTGAACATTTCTCCTTTTTTATATTGTACAAGATTGAATTTGGCAACTGAAGGCAGTGATCAGAACAAGACACAATACTCTTGAACTATCAGACTCCAAAAATTTAGACTAATGGTGTGGAAAGGATTGTGAGCAGGAGGATAAAAGCTATAGAAATATTAAATCTCTCATAAACTCTTTTTCTTTTTCTTTTTTTTTTCTTTTCTTTTTTTTTTATTCCTTAGGTATTCCACATGTTGGAGTAGCTACTGAAAGAAAAGGCCTAAATTGGGATTTCCATTTGATTTCTCTTTTCTGTGTCTGAGCCTCTGTGAGCCTCTGACTTCTACTTCTCTGTTTAAATAAACCTGTAACTTGTGTTACAATAAATTTTATCTGGTTTTGCTGCAAGAGAAAGTGAACTCAGATAAACTTGGGCTGACGATGAAGGACCTATGGTGCTGACCACCTGAAGCAAACACTTCCTGCTCAGGTAGATGTAGGATCTGTGCTGGCTTCTTGTGGCTTGAGGGCAGGCATCCACAATGATGTGCCACTGAGACCTTGGTCCATATTACTGATTATCCATGGAACTTGAGCAGGTTACCTGGTCAGATGAATGCCGACACCACTACAGGAAAGGTCAGACATTGCTGTCACGTCTGTGAAGAGATTGTATCCTTGTGGAAATCTGTCAGTACTGAATCCTTGCAATATGTACACTCAGTGCAGGCATTTATTGCGTGCAGTGCTTCTGACTCCTACATTCTTATCCTATATACAATGTGATGACAGTGAAGAAAGAGGAAACCGTGTCTGTATATCTTCCCAGGCCCACTCAGAATACCTTTTATATGTTTTTCTTTGACAATCCCATCTATCCCTAGTTAGCCCCTCCCTACCAGTCAGTGTCTTATTGGTCTTCTTCCACCTTGCAGGGCAAAGTAGGAAAACACTACCATCCTACATGCTGCACCTTGACAGAGCAATTTTCAGCTGCCAGCGTCTGTGGACTCTTAGAGCAAGAAGTTAAGCATGTAAATCATCACACTATAATACATATAGCAACTGCAATATTTATTGGTTGAACATATGTGATATCTGCATGATCTACCTCTTATTGGTTTTAGCTGTGACAGATGGGAACCGTGGTGTCCAGGTGTGCTGGGTTTTGCAAACTTTCTGCTTCTGTAAGTCTAGAAGCTGGGACTTCTCTAAGAATTGTCTTAGAGAGGCAACAGCTTTTTGTCCATGAAAACTGAATCTTCTGCTTTCTAGATATTTCACTTGGGGTTCGGGGAAAGAGGTCTTGCTAGCAGAGAAGGAAAAATAAACCTCTAAGGTTTGGGGTTTTTTTACAAAGCAGGGTAATGATGGATTTGAAGAAAGGGCAAGACTGAGCAGAAATGTGGGGAGAATGAGCAGGAGGAGGTTTTAGTGTGATGCCCTGCAGCACTTTTCTTTCCTGTTGTTGTATTGTCAGCTTGATAGAGCTGAGTCACCTGAATCACTCCAGTCTATCCATATCTTCCATTGTGTAAATAGGGAAGTAGGATGTCTGCCTTTAGGCAGGTATCACATGATTAAATGCAGTTTTGAAAAAGCACTAGCCTAAACTGAAATCTCTATTTTTAGGCAACTGAGTCACACTCCAACAGCAACTAATGTGGAAGTAGTAGTGGTCATTATGAGCCAAAGGATCACCCTGTAGTCTCTCTCATATTTTCTACAATGTATATGAGAAGAGTACATTACAGGATCACAAAAATATGGTTGATGTACTATGGAACCTTTAAGGAAAAGAATCATGGGGAAAAAAATAACAGGGAAAATATTCCTTGTTAGTTTAACAATTAGCAACTGAGAGGAGCTACAAAGTCTCTGAGTCCTACTTAGATACTGCATGTAAGAAATGTTATAAGGTGATGTCAATTAATGCATTATAGATGCTGTACAGCTATCACATCTCTTATTATCACATTTTCATTTGCTGCATTTGGCTAGAGTCTGGAACACTGACATTTAAAACTAATCTACTGGGAGAAGTGCTTCTAAGTCTAAAATTAAAATTGTGTGTATATGTTTCAGGAGTTCAGCTGGGAAGCAAGATATTGTCTAGCATCTAAATATGTAATTAAACAAAGGGTCCTTAATTATACTATGCTCATTAACTCATACCTATAATAAATGCCTATCTTTAAATATTTATATGATTGAATTCATGTTGCTGAATAATGTACTTCAAATGATTTCTGCTTAAAACAAAACCATTACTGTGCATATTGCCATTGTAAATCTGGAGAGGTGGTAATAACTCAATGGATTGCAGGGCTTAGGGGTCTTTTTTTTAGATGGACAACTACAAATTATATTAGTGTAATTTTATGTCAAGTTTTATGCTAATGAGGATGACTGAGTATGCCCTGCAATAGGGAACCAGGAGATTTATTTGAGGGAACTGTTCTCAATAGAATGTTATTTCAGCTTTTGGTCAAAGGAGGCCTTGTCATTGCAGACCTGGAAGCCTCAAGGCAGGTAGGTGTTTCTCCCATCCTATTTTTCAGGATATTCAATCTTGTTTTCAGCTACAATGAGGAGATATATTCTGTTATATATACAATGTATTCAGATTATAACAGTTAAGCTGTTACAATTCTGCTATTCTCCAAAGCATCAGCAGAAGACTTCATTTGTTAATTTCTCTCTTGTTTGTGAGAAGGTATAAAATATAATTTGCAAGTTAGACTCAAATTTTTTCTTCAGCTATGATTGCTGTATAACAGGGTATGAGTTCTGAGCTTTTGTGCACACCCAATGCACTTAAGTCATTAGTTCTTGGTGTGGTCCAGAAATTCCCTGTGAAGCTATCTGCATAGTTGAGATAATGGACTGACTGGAGGGAAGTTTATTACTGAAATCTTAGTCATCTTCCCACAAAAACCTTTGACTAATTTGCAGAGGACTTGTCCAGGTCAGAATTTCAAACTGTCCCTAAGATTTTCCTGGGTGAAATTTGTCATCTGTAGCAGTCTGTATGTGCAAAGTATTGACTAACACCTTGGGTGAAAAACCTGATCTTTCCAGAAACTCCAAATGGTTCTTATGCAGAACTGACCAACCTTTGACCCCTGTAAACAGTCACTATGAAGTGTTCATGCAGTTACAGAAATGGTCATGTGTGACAATCTCTTGTGCATACTGAGGACAAGCAGGAGATGTTTCACATGTGCATAAAGGATTGGATCGTGCACATCCTGATCATGTGCTCATGTATGTCAGGGAGCAGCAAAGAGCAGGGCTGCTCCCTGAGCTGAGCTGGAGCCCTGGGTGACACCACCATGGGCAGTCATGGACAGGGCCAATCCCTCAGCACCTGATCTAGGCAAGCACAGCAGGGCTGGAGGCATTGTTGGAGGATGCAGGTGAGGCTGCTGAGGCAACTAATGCACAGTGACTGACCACCTTGTTTGAGATTCCCCATGCAGTGTTACTCAATGCAAGGAACTCAATATCTAGTGGGTTTTTATCTTTTTTCTTTCTTTTTCCATTTTCTTCTTTTTCTTTCTTTCTTTCTTTCTTTCTTTCTTTCTTTCTTTCTTTCTTTCT
>VYXF01002731.1:222103-242888 GCA_013397295.1 Polioptila caerulea | reverse complement strand
ACCTGGGTAGCTTAAGGTACTTTTTCTTCTGTTTAGGTTTATTTGTTGTAAACTGACATTATTTTTTTATATTTGTATTTGCTGAATATGTTTAATCGTGAACATTCAAATTTTTTCCTTATTTTTACCATTCTTTCTGAGAATGAGGGACTTATTCTTTTTAAGCTTCTATTTTATTTTTTACTAGACAATTTTTTAAAATTTTATAATTTAAAAAATGAACAGATTTTTAATGTAAGTTATATGAAGTATTAAGTAAACAAATACAACATCCCATGAATATATGACACATGAGAAAAAGTTATTTCAACTTTTGAAATAGAAATTTTTTGGTAATATAATTAAAGATATCCATAATTCATATTCTGAAATAAATACACCGAGATGAGCTTGTTACAGTAAATATTTTACAGTAAGACTTCAATAGTGTATAAATTATCTACGGTTACTGGTGTGCTGTATTAGTAAGCCTGTTATAAAGTTGTGCAAATAAAGCCCACGTGGAATTAGAAAACTCAATAGCAATCAAGTAGCACAGCCAAATTTCCTCCCAAAATTTTCCAGCAAAGTTGCACGCAGATATCAAATACCAGATTTTGTATCACCCTCCTAATCTATTGATTTTTTTGATCTCCTTTATTTTAGTCCACAGATCAAGAATAGAATTGAACTTCTGAAATGATAGCTTCAACTAATACAAACATTTTTTGTTATCAGGTAACCCTATCCTTCATGAGAGATGTCATATTTATATCTCTGTGATTGGCCATTCAGATAAAAAATACAAGCAAAATACAAAGCTAAACCTCATTTTGTCTCTTTTGGGTTGTTTTGGATTTTTGTTTATGCTTTAGATTTTTGGAGTGATTGATTTCCAGTTTGTCCTTGTCTTTTCTTTCTGTCATTGAAAAAATGCTTAAAGTTTTTATCAGCAATAAATTGTTACTTTCAGTTGTCTTAAGGTATCTAAATACAGGTCTGCAGTTAGAATTATAGAATTCTTTATGTGGAAAAGCTCTTTTTGATCCAAGTCCAATCACTTACAAAACTGTGAAGTCAATCACTAAATCATGTCCCTAAGCAGCACAGCTACACATCTCTTACATACCTCCAGGGCTGGTGACTCAACCACTTCCTTGGGCATCTTGTTTCAGTGCTTGACAATATGTTTGGTGAAGAAATATTTTCTAAGATTTAATTTTAATTTCCCTAAATCCAACTTGAGGTAATTTCATCTTGTTATCACTTATTATTTGGGAAAAAGGACTGATCTCCACCTCACTAGATTCTCCTTTTAGATAGCTGTAGAGGGCAATAAGGTGTCCCCTGTATCTCCTTTTCTCCAGGTGAAACTTGTGAAATTCCTTTAGATGCTCCTCATTTCACTCCAGCCACTTCACCAGCTTTGTTGTCCTCTGCACATGGTTTGGCACCTCAGCGCCTTTCTTGTAGTGAGGGGCTCTCACAGACTGAGTGATAAATTTCATTCATTAGAGCAAAGCAGCAATATACTTTATTGACATAAAACAGTGAATTGAACAACTTTAATAGTAAATGAGACAGAAGTTTAACAAGATTTGATGACAAGGTACACTTGATTACTTACTACATAGGAACAGACAAAACTATCAGCAAGACCCTCTCATTAAGTGAAGAGGTTTTGGAAGGAACCTTTTTCTTTTTAAATCCCTTCTCAGAGAGTGATCTAGGTATGTCTGGATACAACCTTAGTCCCTAACTTGTTCAATGGCTTATATCTAAAGGATTAGATGTGCAAAATCATTCCTTTATGAAACTCAGCTAAGATTTCAAAGTGTAGCATGCTATTAATCTCTTACCAAGGATCTATTGTGACAAGGAATCTCAGCCTCACGGAGCAACCTTGAGAGCCATCCCTACTGAAAGGGAGATCCTGGTGTGCAGCCCATGGTTGTGCAGGAAGGCTCAATGGGTCCTGAGCTGTCCACTATTGGTATTTGACCTGTAGTCATATCTGCATACCAACAAGAGCTCTGAGTCTCTGTCTCCAGACAGCCCTTGACTACCATGTTGCTATTGGTCACCTTGTCATAGAAGGAGAACAGGTTGGTCAGGTTACCTTTTGTAAAGCCATGATGCCTTAGTGTGATCAACTGGTTGTCCTGTATGTGCCATGTGAAGGCACTCAAGATGATCTTTTTACACTGGAACAAGTGCCAATATAAAATAAGCCATTTTTTGTCTCAGCAAATCTGCTATCTGAAAGTTCAGATTTAGAGGTTAACTTTATTCATAGTCATTTAATGCCCATTTTTTCTTGCACCAACATTTATCCCCTACCTTTAATAACTCTTATTTTTATGCTCTGGCTTTTAGTACTGACTTTTCAAGCTTCATTTTATCTATTTTAAGTGCTAGTAGCCCTTGTAGCTGCTACTCTTCAACATTACTTTTATAGTCTCCTGTCAAGTCATCTGTCTCTGGGCACAAGTATACATTAGGAAGAAGATTGGCTTGAAAGCAACCCTGCATAAAGAGATCTGGGGGGCCAATTGACAGCAGGCTAAATAGGAGGCAGCAGCGTGTGCTGGCAGCCAAGATGACAAAACGCATCCTGAAGTGCATCAGGCAAAGCATAACCAGTCAGTCAAAAGAGGTGATTATCCATCATCCTGTGTTCAGCATTGCTGCAGCCTCACCCTGGAGTGCTGCGGGCAGTTCTGGGCCACACAGTGTTAAGGTAGTCCAATGCATCCAGAGGAGTTGGAAAAAATTTCCTCCGAGAAGTAGCTGAGGTCTTTGTTTGTAGAGTTCAGAGAAAAGGAGGCTGAGGGGTGACCTCATTGCTCCTTACATCTTCCTGAGGAGAGGGAGGTGCTGGGCTCTTCTCCTTGGTATCTAGTGATAGAACGCATTTCTTTCCCAAGAGAGTGGTGAAACACTGGGAGATGCTTCCTAGAGAGGTAGTAGATGCCCCAAGAGTGTCAGTGTTTAAGAAGCACTTAAACAATGCCCTTAACAACTTTTGTTCAGAAATAGTAGTCAGGGACTTGGAGTGGATGACTGCTGTAGAGACCTTTCAACTGGAACCAGGTATTCTGCTCTATTCCCTTTTCTAAACCTTTGTATGATAATTCTGAGATCTACTGGGAGCAGCAGGGCACTTTTTACACTTTTCCTTCATTTTTACCACATCTGTATTAATTTGGCAGAGTACAGAGATGGTCAGGGAAATAATATTCTACTGATTAGCTTTCAGTTAATCTAGTAGAAATTCACTCTATAAGTTCTTATACACTTGACCCCACTAAATTTTATCCCATTTTTATTACTGTATTTTGGAAGTTCATCTCATTATTCCCTTATATAATATTCAGGTCTTGTAATGTATTAATGATGTCTCCAAAGAAATAAGCGCAGAAAGAGTTAAAAAAAGACAGAATCATTGACTGATATTTTTCTATTTTATTAATGTGAAGCAACAGAGAAATAGTAAACTTTAGTAAATATAAAACTAAAAGTCTAACATTATTAGAAATAGTATCTTCCTTAAATGCAACCTTATTTTCTTTTCAATTCCTGCACTCTCTCCCAGTGTTACATCTGTTACATAGCATGTCTAAGAAGCATATGGCTTCCATTCATTTATTTCACTTCTCTGCCTGAGGATACAAAACTATGATTCTAAGTCACTTCCACCACTAATTTTACAATTATGAACTAGAGAGCATGAGTTAAAAAGTCACATTTGAATTAATCTCTGTTCTCATTCATGCAGATTTGGAAGTTTACACAGGATAGATTCAGCGTAATCCTTCCTAATGGATTTGATAAATACAAGATCAAGCAGAGAGTCTCTTCAAGAAAAACCCTGCTAGGATAAACAGACTACAGGGTGTTTAAAGAACAAAGCATCCTGACTACTGCCTTGACATCCATTCCACTCCCCTTTTTATGGGGTGAAGCAGCAGTCTATGATAGCGTCTGATATGGAATAGCTGAGAGCTGGCAAATAAAATCTATTTTGCAGGCAGGCTCTTTTAACACATAGCTGATAAAGAAGAAACATCATTATGTACTGTTATTCAGCCTGAGGCCTGTGTTAAATTTTTTTCCAGAAAATTCAAGTTATTAAATGTTTAAAAATGGATGAGTGGGTATCTGTTTGTTGCTACTCATCACTTTTCTAATTTTCAAAAGCATTTTATGAGTGTTGGTAGTCATGTCCTTAGCACTTGCTGAAATAAATTTAAAATGTTAGGAATGCTCTAGAACTGGAGTTTTCACGGGAGTAAAATGACACTTCTGAAGGTATTAATTTTATTTTTGTAAGCCTTATAAAATGTTTCACCAAATACTCATAAGAATGTAAAATGAATACAAATTCTCTTTGACAAAATGTTTTTGGTGATATGTTGGTAAGTGCTTTCTGCTGTTTTTGAGTAAAGCTGACAAATGGATTTACATTGTTTCAAATATTAATGTATAAAACCAACGATCCAGTTCTTTTATAATATTTAATTAATTAAAAAAACAATTAATAAATAATGTAGCTATCAGAGGCTTATGTATAATTACATTTTTTTAAATCAAAATAAAGAATTTTCTAGGAAAATATTTTAGGTAGGGTACATTGGTTTTCTATCCTATTCTGTTACCACTGAAGTCAAATGGAAGTTCTGTGAAAGATTATGTAGCATAAAAGAGCCCATAAAATCAAGTACTTCAGATACATAGGACACCAGTAAATTAAAGAAGACATGTAACTTTTTTTTTTTTTTGGGTTCACTGGCATGCCTTTAGCTATCGACTGGTGTCAAAAGAAATATTAATCAACTCCCTTGTAATAACTCATGTTAAAATACTGCAGTTGGATAGGATATGTTAAATATTTTGCAATTTGTTATTTTAAGAGTAATTTTGAATGCCATTTTGAGATGTATTTTTTACAATATCTGTATTGGAGTAAAAGATATTTGCAATTTGTAATATGGTTTATCAGACCTTTTTCTTTCCACTCTGCTTTCCAGTCAGAATGTTCTTTGATTTCTAAATCTGAAGGGACAGAATTACACACTGAGAAAAGGATTGCTAAAAAAAATCCCTTTGCAAACTTTTGAATCTGCACCCCTACACGTTTTGGTTTTGTTTGGGTTGGATTTTTTCTTCCTTTCATAAGTTATATGACAGTGATGGCAGTGTTGATAACTACAAGCTATCTGATAATAAAAAGCCGTAGTGTCAATTGAGTTATGGGATCAAATCTCCTGAACAGTTTGAGATGACATTGGCAGATAAAAAACACTTTAATCTCAGACATGTGTGCACTTTTAAAAGTTACACAGTGTTGCTGTCTCCAGGGGTAGACTGGCAGGAAGGTCAGATGGGTCAAAGCAGCAGTCACAGCTGTGTGGTGTGTGATGATGGAGCTGGGCTGTGGGCTCCTGTGGGTGTCACCTTTGGGCCTTTTTCTGTAGTCCCATCAGTGTGGGGCCCTCTCCTCATGCACCCCAGGAATCTCTCTTCCCTCACCAATGTCTATGTTCCTGTGTGTCTCCACCTCCACAGGTGTCTCAGCAAGCACCCAGCCCCACCTGTCTCCTCAAGAGCCTATCCCCATGTGGCTCCCCAGCTGCCTTTCCACAGCACGTTTCCTCAAGGACATCCCCCAAAGTGTTCCTCCCCAGTGCGTCTCCCTCTTTCCTAAATGCATGTGAGCCAGAGCACATGGGGTTCCCCTGCCTGGCTGCAGTTTGGGGTGCAGTGGGATATTTGCAGCAGCTTCAACTGAACCCTCAGGATCTCCTTTCAGAGCACCCGGCAGCTCCCAGCGACCCAAATCTACCACTTAGGTCCAATATATGAACATTTAACATCCCTCTCTTTTTTCCTTCCCTCCACTTTTTTCAGGGCTCAGTCTCACACTTTGCTGCTAAGATTTAAGACTTTCTTAGTGGATGATGATTTTCATTGTTTCTACTATATGTGAAATATTGACTTTTTCCTTGTAGTAGGCAGGTTTACTGTTTTTATTCCCTTGTGAACTATCTACTTCCTGATCTGAAAAGGAAGGATTGGGTTGTGTTTTTTTCTTTTTTTTTTCTTTTTCTTCCAAACACATAACTTTCCTTAAAGCAACAAATGTTCACCTTTTGAGCCAGTCCAAAAAGGTGCTTTAGAGCAAAGCATTAGCAGCCAGAGCTAAAGTGAGGACAGAAGACTGTATATTGTTAAGGTTACTAGTGTCACTGTTTTGCAAATACTTTAGAGAGATGTCTTGGCTGTTTTTCAGGAATAAGATTGAACTGGACAAGTGCTGTGCTAAATGACATTTTTTAAATTTTCAAGCATATCAGATGGTTTTTACATGTATGTATTTTATAAGACATTAAAAAAAAAAGGAAAAGGGAAAAATCCTTCTTAGGATTTGATTGGAGGATAAGTGCTAAATAGATTCTTCGTATAATATTTCTGGTTTAGTATACATAATCACCTTGTTTATGAATTTCTTGCTTACAATTTTGTGAATATCAAACTCAAAGAAAATGAAAACAAAGCAAGCAGGATGTGAAATTCTCCAAAGTGTCCTTTCTTGCTCCTAAAGGTTGGTTTTGTTCTGTTTCCGTCATGATACCTGTCTTTCTTTACTTTTTGATGTTTGGCTTAGAGAAGCTATAAATGCCTGACAGGTTCTTTTTACATTTATTTAGATTCCAGCTGGGACTTAATGTATGAATTAGCTTGAGGCCAAGATATTGAACAAACCCATGAAATAAAAAGTGCTTTCATTGCATTGGAGGCCACCTTCTACAGAGATTATGTATAAAGTCAATTAAACAGTCAAATATTCTGCACCTGCCAAAAAGTTTAAGAAACCCTTACTGTCAGATGCAGCTTGATATGCATTGCATAAAGATATCTGCATATTAAAAAAACTCTGAAGTGTTCTATGTGAAGCAGTTTTACAGTGCTTATCTCTCTGCTTCCTGTCTTTCTGACTCACCTGTCTCCTAGAGAGTCTTAAGACACATGAGCAATTTTTTTTATCTTTATGTAAAACCCTAATTTATTTAATGAAGATTTAAAGTATGAATTGAAAATATTAATTTTACATTTCCAGAAGTTCATCAGCCCTAAAGGAAAGAGATTGGACAAATCCTCCCTACAGAATGACTGAAATTCTAGTTCTGGGGTTTTACTCTAAGTGAAAAAGTCAGGAAGACACCTAATTTTTAATTAGTTCTCCCCATTTGGGAGATCATCTGACTTTACTGGCAGAATTAGCAAGTGAAATCACTCAAGAGCTGCCATGTAAATGTCCTCTTCCCGTAGGGACTCAGTTTATTAAATGAGTACAGTGTTAACCTGGAAACATTATTATTGATTTTAAATGAGAGCAGCTCTGAGAAAATCTGAGAAATTTTTTGGATAAAATCATTACATTGAAATAATTATTTTGATTCCATTCTTGATCAATGACAATGGAAATTAAATGTGTACATCTTTTTTACACAGAAAAGAGGACAGGTTCTGTCCCCCATCCCACAGTTTTCTAATTATAATAAATAATTTAAATTAATTCCAGACAAATTTTTTAGTTTTTTTCTGAAAAGAAAAATTTGTAGGACATATCAGAGAATAAAAAAAAGGCTTTAACTCTTTTCCTCCTTAATTTTTTTTAACTTCTTTTCCTAACTTATGCGTAGAATGAAATTTTACTGAAACAATTTAGAAAAAAATATTCTGAGACTTTGTTAATTGGTTTATTTTTCAAATGCCATTTAAGTATTCAAATTCAACTGTATTTGTATGGCAAATTTTCAGCCTTTGACTTATTTCAAATGAAGACCATTTCTGGAGTATCAGTATGGAGGCTCATTTACTGCAGAATTTACAATGCTTATGTAAATTCTACATGACTGCACCCTGGAGCCATACAGACAGCTGTCACGTATTTAAAGCTCAGCCCTCCAAAAGTTCCTGAATAAGGACCCCAGCCTTTCCAGCCTGACTAATCCTACAGAACTGTCATTCTTATCACTCATCTTTTTACTACTTGAGAACAAACAATGCCTGGAGATAAGCAGAGATTTGAGTATCCATGCTGCTCAGTCACCATTTCATGAATTTTTCTGCTAATGCAAAAGGCTTACTTAAAAAGAACCAAGCATTTCCAGATAAATATTAACACTGAAAATTAGCCAATGTAAAAATTCACCCCTAATGACACGCTCGTTTAATGTTTTAATGTACACATATATATACACATATGCATAAGGATTCATACACAATCAGAGGCTCATAGAACTCTTTAGGTTAGAAATTACCTTTAAGATCATTCAGTCCAGTAAATGGTAGCAAGAATGGTAGCAAGAAATACATTCAGGCATAATATAATAGTATAGATTTCCCAATTCCCTTCTATCTTTTACTCTAAAAATGACATATGACTCCTTAAAATAATTATACATTCTTACATTTTAAAACATAAATTACTGTAAAAAGACTAGCAAAAAAAGGTCTTTATTTCACAAATCCACTCCAAGTCAATGGGGAATGCATCTTCTAAAATCAGATAAGTGGTGTGCAAATCTAACACAATAATGCAGAGGACTAATTTTAAATGTAAGCACTCTAAAAGGGTAAATAAAAGCAGAGGGAAAAAAAATACATATTACATTTATTCTCATAAGTGAAAATACAAGAAATACAACAACTCTTCATGAAACTTTGCAGCCTTTAGAAGTATAGAAAACTGCTTTCACTAAGGAAGAGTTCATCCCGTTTTTGACAGCCTCAGAGATGTATTCCTTCATTAGTCACTGATTATTTTTAGAAATAATGTATAAGAGGAATGAGGTTGAAATAATGATAATGAAATACAAAGGAAAGAAAATAATTGTTATTTAACATAAATTTTAAGACTACATTTAAAAAAAATAATCAGTTAGAAACTGCATCATTTCTTAGACAGCTTTATTGTATATAGTCCTAAAAAATTTAGGGAACTGTTCCAAATTTCATTGCAATAGATTTTGGTCTTCTACTACTAATACATTATTAAAACCATTAATATTAATAAAGGAGAAAAACTAAGAGGCAATTCTATCAAGAAAATGTATTATCATTTTCAGTAATATCTGCATCTGCTCTCATAGATTAAAATCAAACTTGTCATTATATAATACACTATACCTAAAAATGGAAATTTGTTTCTAAGAACTATCAAGAAGGACATGAGAACTCATTAAGAGTCAAAAGTCTTGTGTTAAACAAAAGCACTTGAAAATGCTTAGAAATCAACATAACTATCTACAGCCTGCAAAATTATATTAGTAAAAAAGAAAGGGATTCAATTCTGTAGTGCTCTTGATCATGCAGTCATTTCCAGCTGCAGAATACTGATGTAAATCATTATCATTTTAATATTTCTGTGAAGGTAAGTATGTATGTATACTCAAAATCAAACTAATTGGAATCTGTGAATTTATATTTCTGTGACTTTCTATTATTTATTTCTATTGTTGAAAAACCGAGTATAAAAACATTTCCTTTATTAAATTGTCAGATAATTTTGACTTTCAAATAAGGCCCAAAATGTCAATATTTGGATGGCTCATAATAAATATATACTTTCTGCATATTTTACTGAAAACATAGTCCCTTTTACTGCTTTTCTCAGAGCTTAAAGAAAGAAACCATTTTGGGAACTACTTTGCCAATAATCTTCTCTGAATAAAAAATCAGTGAATAATGTTGGAATATATAAAGAAGTGATAACCATTTATTTATACATATATGTTCTGAGAATATTAACTCCAGTTATAAGTGAGACTATCTGCCTGACTTATAGGCCAGTCAATGTGTTTTTTTACAGAAAAAAAGGATCATTAGAAGTAATTACTTTCTTCTTCACTTAATTTCAAACTTTTCTTATCTTTTTCTGCTATGATTTCTCAGAAAGTTGCATTTTATGTCCCTTCAAAAAATACACAAAAAAGTATTGCCCTAATAAGAAAGAGACATTTAGCTACAAAAGAAAAAAGATCTCCAAGCAGCTGGAACTCAACAGGTATAATCAGAGATATTTTGAGTAGAAGCTCTTTCAAACACTTGAGATGTACAGTAGAGTTTGTCCCTGTGTGTCCTCCACCTGGCTACTACTCGTTCTTTTGAGTGATTGATTTTTATACAGCTACAACAGCTTCTAGTAGAATCATGTTTTATGAACCATGGCTGTGTCATAGGTCTCCAGTTGTTATATGCAGGCATAGTCTTCCCATTTACTACAGACTAGAATATGGATAACTATGAAGTGAATCTTGATTTTAAAGTATGTACAAACCTTGTGATTCACAAGTGCTGTGAATAGATAATCTAAACTCACTGTGTGTCTTCCTAGCTCTGAGTTTCCACAGAAGTATCTTGGTGTGATCTCAGGAACCTCTTAGCTAACCAGCACGAGCATCCTACAGACATAAAGAAAGTATGGTTGCAGCGTTATTTCCAAGCCATTGGCAAGACTTTTGACTTTTTGAATTTTACGTAACTGCTGGAAGACAAACTCTCACCTTGTTTCTATTTTACAAAATTTCTTTGCAGCCAGAGGAGCAGCCCAGGCTGTCAAACAGCTTTATTTACTCCACACTGTATACCAACAGGGTAAAAGTAAAATCCTGGACTTCCCAGGAAAAAGCCTTAGAGATCATATTAAGAGGTGTTGGGTGGAGCAGATAAAATCTTTTGGTTTCTTCTTTTTACATGGTGCCTATATGAAATAAGGAAAATAATATCTAATGTATTAGAAGACATACCACAAGAATGAAAATAACTCCTATATCCTCTCAAACTTGATATTACTTTGAAATTCTGAAATGAGAGGAATAAATGAATATTAAATTATTAATTTATCTCAACTTTTCAATTGCTGCACTATGATTGTGGATTACTAGTACTGTACTAATAATATTTTTTGAGAGAGTGTTTATTATTACAGTTTATAAGGGACAAACATGGTGGCAAACTTTGTTCATTGTGGCTTGACATTTCTGTATGGCCTTTCAGAAGACATTGGATTCAATACTCAACTTCAAGGTTAAAGAGATTTTTTATGCAAATGGATCAAAATGAGACTCCCTGCAAACCTGCATCTAAATAAAACACAGTGATACTATTGATTTAAAGTAAAAAAAGAGATAGAAATATATTTTTTGACACTACATGCAAAATCTAGATTTTGGGTTTGGGCTAAACCAAATATATAAACCCCAAATTAAGACTGCAAAGTATCCCACTGTGCAATGCCTGTAATCGGATTTCAGGGGGAGCATTTGTTTCAGGTTGCACCTATCAGTTACTCATGCAGATACTACTATAGAAAGGCCTCCATAAAACAGAGCTACTGTCCAGCCTGGATACAGGGATCTATGCAGCAGCTTGTAATAGTCAAATCTGTGTGCCAGCAAGACTTAAAAGACTGCACACTAGTTAATTTCCACAGTAGATTTTGGGAAGCATAATCAAAGTGTGTTCTACATCAAAAGATGTGAATGGACAAGAACATAACAAGAGACTTATCTCTGCCACTGCAATGCAGAGAAAATACATCTATGTAATTAAAATTATCTAACTATAATCTAATGTGGATGTTTGTTTATTATGATTAATTATAACACACAAATGCTGTTTATGGTTACAAGTACACAATTAAGGACAACATAGTATAAAATTTAAATAACATATGGCATTTGCAGAACCAGCAGTGCCACCAGAAAAAACATACCAGTTGTCATATTTTATTAATCCTATGATAAATTATTGCTGCATTGTAATTAAATGAGCAAGACAGTTAGCCAACATCATTATCAGAGCTCCTGTTTTCTTTGACTCTCTTGTAACTTAGAAATCCAATTTATGAATATTACATTGTTTTATTGAATGTGAATTACTGTAGGGATAGTGGGT
Source organism: Polioptila caerulea (assembly GCA_013397295.1). Lineage (NCBI taxonomy): Eukaryota > Metazoa > Chordata > Aves > Passeriformes > Certhiidae > Polioptila > Polioptila caerulea. The sequence goes on along the minus strand of VYXF01002731.1, from coordinate 230,945 downwards.
TCGAGTTATTCTCCAGAAATATTATTCCAATATAGCAATGATTTATGATAGGTATTCATTTTGTCATGTTTCATATTGTATCTATTTATATGTAGTTCTTGGCAAGAATAACTAGCCCAATATTCCTTAGGTAATGAGCTATTAAGTTCAACAAGTGAACTTACAGTGCCCTTTGAAATTTAGCGTTCACATTCATGTCAGAGGTTAATAATTTCACAATTTAATAACTTCCAACAAAGGTAATCAATATTATTTTGTTTCATATGTTGGAATGAACATACATTTATCTTGTTAACATGTATCAGTAACATTCAAAATTTGAAAAAAATACTCTTTTCAGTATCCAAGAAGTTTTTAAGAATTAAATTCCACTGAAAAGGAAATGAAAAGCTTACAAATTGTGAAAAAGATAGCCCTAATTATTTTCATTACAGAAAAAAAAAACCCTGGAAATATAATCCAACAGCAGATGAAGCATCTTAAATTAATTTTGTGTTGCAGTGCTAACCACTCCTTGGATAAATAACCATTAAAATAATGTCTAATCCTGTATTACTGATTCTTCTCAGCAACAACAAAATTCAAGGACCTTAAATCTGTCAGGGTCATGTACACACCTTTTAAGTGCTCATCTTGCATGTAAGGGCCCCAGAAAAAAGACATTTTTCCCCAGAATGTCTTTTGTATGTAGACACAGCTAAATAAATTATCAGCCTATTTTGATTTCAGAACTCAACAACAGGTCAAGTAGACACTCCAATTATTTCACTAAGAAAAAAATAATTTGACCTGAAATGAGTTAACTTGTTCAAACAGAAAACTAACAGTTGCAAGAACAATTTCTAGTAAGTTCTTGGAGATCTGGATGGAAAAAAAAAGAGACTTATAAAAATTATAGGTAAAATACCAAACATATTACATCCAAGAAGAAATTAGGCAGAATTTTAAACTTTGAGGACTGTTCTACATATTTTTCTTGTTCTCAGTTAATATAAAAATATGGGGCACAATTATATTATATAAACTTCTCCATTCAAAAGTTACTATGTCCAATCTGCTTATTAAATGGTAAATATTTTTAAATTACTTAATTTTGTGTACCTAAATTTATTCAATTGACATAAGGGGTCAGCTCTCACAGCAGAATCCTTTCTGGAAAGGGCTTTGCAAAGAATTTATCTGAAATCGAAAGGATTGTTGGAAAAGCTATGGCACATGCATAAATAAACAAGAACAAAACACCCCACATAAAGAATCCCATGGATTTTTAGCAAAAGCACATGGTATTTTGTCTAAACCAGCACTGACATTTGGATTGCAAAATAAACCTGTCATGTGCAGGTAGAGAACTACATCTTTATAACTTTTATACCAAACAAATTAAGGTGCTATGAAGGACAGAATTAATTGATATGTGGATAGATACAATCATTCGGTAGATTATGCATGCTTTTCTCTTTTTATCAAGACAAAGAAATATTTTAAATCTCCTTTTTCAAATTGCATCTTTATTCCACAATAATCTATCATCTAGAAGACAGGGCATATGAGAAACAAGCAAACAAATAAACCCAAATAAACAAAACCAAACCCACCAGAAAGAAGTATGTTTAAAACTAAACCTACATCTACTATATCCTAATAAACTTCTGTTGAAAGGGAAACAAAACTCTTCTTGCTGTGCTCTGTATCTTCAGAAGAAGGACTGTTAATCATGCATGGAGAAAACAGCCTCCCTGGGGACTGGTATTGTCTGAAGAGTAATGGCACTGAACAGATACTTCCCACTACTGGCTAAGTATTGGCTCATCACTCAGCACTCTAGTCAGTCTCAAATATATCAATTTGTTTAGGGAGCTAATAGTCCACCAGAAATGACTGGGATTTCCGTCTACAATGAACATATCTGAAAAATAGGGACTTAAGAATGAGGAACCACAATAATACGCTGCAGTGCCTAAATTCCTTTCCATATTTAAATTAATTTCACACAACAGCTACACTGTTTGTTTCTTTCTATTAATGGAGTATGTTAATCACACTGGAAACACGCTTGTTATAGCAATACTTTGTAAACAATATTTTTTACTTTTTCCAAATGAGCAATTCATAAACAAAGTATAATGAGAGTAATTACATGAAACAATTTTGGAACTACAGAGAAGATATTTTGCTTTTAACACAATTGAAATAGTTTTTGTCATGAAATTGGATTGACATATTTTGGAGTACACAACTATAATTGCTTCTGAAAAAGTAAGCAAACAAACAAAAAGCAAACCAAACAATCAAGCAAAAATAATTCCTTATCTGCCCAAGTGGTCTGGTGAGAGTATAGCTCAAAAAATATGACTTATCTAGATGGGAGCAAGTAAAGGGATTTGAGCTCTTAGAGAACTCAGAAGGTGGTCCTGAATTTTCTGGACTATACAACTCTGGATAAATTATATTTGAGGATCATAATGAGAGATGTTTGTGTGAGAGAAAAATATATTATGTTTATTATATGTTGTGTTATTAATTCAAATTTCCATACAAGAAGAGTAAATATTTGAGTAGCTCAAACAAGAACTTTAAAAAACATAAATCGGTACTTTGTTATGATTCTGAGTTATCTTATTAAATGCCAGGCTAACACAATGCAAACCATTATCCTTCTGTTTTCAATGGAAATGAAATCCTGAAAAATACTTCCAAAACTTTCTGCATAGATCTTTTTAAATGTAAATTAAACAATACACTTCAAATTAAATTAAAATAAGAGGAAGAAATGTTCTATAAATCTTTAGCAGTGAACTCATGCCCAACTCTAACAGAAGACATATGTTTCATGAAAAGGTTTCTTCTGTCATGTCTTCTGACACCTTCATTTCTTTCAGTTTCTTCCATCATATTGCCAGAATACTATTCCCAAAAAGTGCATAAAGATCACAAAACCTTTAGAATAACAGAAGGAACATAGCTATTGCCAAATCAAGCGCAAGGGGAGGGTTTATTTGCTCATTTTTTATTTTGTTTTGGTTTTAATTTCCCTTCTTAATCATTCTTCATCTCATAATTTACATGGCCATTTCTGTAGCATCCTTTTTCATTCACAGAGGACTATTACTGCTCAATATCACTTGGCCAAAAATATTCCATGCACAATGCTCTGCAGGATACATTACCAAGTTAGATTTCTATCCACACAGGTAGCTTTCTATCAAGGAGGAATAATATGACATGGAAGTCTAACGAGGTTAGTCTGTGCTTCAATAATTTCTGTTGGACACTAATTTCATTGAATTTGAGTTTTTTTGCCAGTTATTCTTTCTAGCATCTATATAAATCCAAATAAACAGGTTATTAAATTATAAGCAAAGAAGAACAGAGAAGAGAACTCAGTGGCTGCAGTTCCATCCAACTTTCAAGTGCATCTGAGACTCAGACAGCATATTTCTATCTGTCCATATACTACACTTGCTTAAGAGCTAGCTAACACAGCATTAAAGAAATTATGTTGTGTAAACAAAAACACAATGCACAGGCAAATCAGAGCCTTCTACACGGTTTGAATACAGTATAACAAAAAATACCTAAAAACAGTATGTGAAAAAACTCCTAAAAAATAGGCATTAGTAAATGAAATATGTCAAACACAAAAAAAAAGAATATCATATGTAGAAGATATGTCTTTAGGCATCTTATGCAACTGTAATTTGAAGGAGAGAAGGAGGAGGACACAGGGATTGTGTTATATCTGTCATGTCACTTTGAATGGCAAGGCAGCTGATGGTGCCAAATCTTACCATCGACTATAAAGCAAAGCACAGATTTAACTTTCAAAACCACATGTGATATCTGAGCACAATAGATTTTTAGTGTGTGCAGTCTGGAGCTCATTTGCAACTTGCATGACCTTATGCTTACTCTGTCCTACGTTCTTACCAATTTCTGTCTTCTGGCCACAGAACTATCATTTAAAATCTGCCTTAGAACTTAAACTACATTTGAAAAGGACCTGAAGATAATATAGATGAACTAGAGATTATAGACTTTGCATTTGCTCTGTTTGTTAGCAGCAAACCCAAAAGTACTATAATCGTGAGAAACACTCAGAGAAGGGTCAAGGTCCAGACAATATGTGTACAGGAAACCAGATCCACTGATGGGCTATTTTGACACTTGGAAAACATAAAAATATCTTTTGGAGTTTAGTGTACAAAATTATAATATCCAATAGGTATATGTTTCATCTGCATTTTCTTCCATAAATAAATAATAAAATGCAATACATAGCTAAAATAGAGATTATAATTTTAAGTTTTCAAAGTAAAACTTCAGCAATTGGTGGTAATTTTCTTTATAGCTAAAATGAAGAGCACTGAAGGAATAATCAACACCTCTGAAAGCAGAAATGACTTAAAGCGTATTCTTAAATTAACTTCTTAAATCACAGTTTGCTTCTAATAACATTTTAAAATAATTATTTGCAAACACAATAATAAACAATATAATAAATAATAAAATAATTTATTGTGTTTGCAGTGTTCACAAATGTAGGCTTTTTTTTAATTAGCAAAAATCTTTCATTCTCGTACTTGATGACAAATCTTCATACAGAAAACATAAATACAATGGACTGCAAAATTCTCAGCCATGGCTCTGTAACTAACTTTTTTTCCTTGTCCAAACTTTTTAAGGATCATTTAAATGAAACCTAAAAGTCTAGAAGAGAATTTATATATTTTTTTCTAATAGACATTAAAGTATGTTTTTACAGTACAGATAATTTCAGTGAGAAGATGATGTCAAAGTTGATAAAGAAACAAGCGACAAGTAAAACATGACATATAATGATGATGTATAAATATGATAAGAGCATAAAAGTAAAATTTTATGGAAGGCTAGGGTGTTTTAGACAAGGACTCAAAACCAGATGGTTCTAATAGTTATCTGGCGTCTCTCAATGTCAAATACTATTAGTAGTGTTACTGGAAAAGTTAACTGACAATAGGTATATTAAGAAGAGGGGCACAAAAGCAATGGGCACTTATCTCTATCCCTGCTACAATAATTTGTACTTCTATCATTGGCATTTTAGTCCCCTTAGTTGCCTGTGTTAATAGTATAATAAAAAAGCTATGCTTAAGTGCCAATAGACATGAAGATTGGCTTTAAACAGCTGTGAACTTGCATAAAGGGTGGAATCTTGTTAGGGCTGCAAGCCCGTGACTATGCTGCTGGCTATAACCGTGCCCTGAGATAAAGTTAAGTGAGCCAGACACAGCATGGCATGGGAAATGGCTGGATGTGATAGATAACAGTATAAGAAGCTGAAATAAATTATAGACAGCACCATGAGGCATGGCGTGGGGTGCAGAGGTGGTTAAGGCAGAATTATCCAAGAAATGGCCAAACTTCACAGCTAATTGGAGGGGTAACTTGGGACCTTCAGGATGGCAGGCAAGCAGTGACAAGGTAACCATGTCAGCAATGACCTGCACTGAGGCTGAGGTCAGTGAGGAATGGTCACAGAAATAAACAATTGGGACAAGGAGGCCGCAAAACAGGGATCAATAGGGAAGAAGTAACTGAGGTCAGTTAGGAGGAGATTGGGGCACAGAAAGAGAGGTGGCAAAAAAAAAGTCAAGATAAAGGAAAAGCAGTAATAAGGTATGTTAATGTGGAAATTGGTGCTGCCTGGGTGTACCTTCTGGGCAGTCCTGCACTTGATCACTGTAGCCTTAATCAGGACTGTGGACAAAACCTGTTCCTCTGAGCATAACAAAGGAGTCAGCCCTGCAGGAAAGACACCTTAGAGGAGCACAAAAACCAAATCAACAGTGTCTCCACATAAGGTCTTGCTCCTGACAGCATCAACATCTGCCCATCATATCTAACAAGAACAAAATTTTGACACAAACAATTCAACACAATACATGCAATCAATATTTTGGATCTTTCAGCTGCAGATGTAATTTGAAATAAGAAAAATTGATCCACTGGAAATATGATGTCAACATTTATTAATTTGGAGAGGTCAAAGCAATATTTTCCTTAATTTTTAAAATTTTTTTTTAATTGCTGGTGTTCTTGGTTTAGAATTTGTCCAAGCACAATAAACAATTCATTTTTTCAATAGCACCAGAATGCTTCTTTTTTGACTTAAAAAAGATGGAGATGGGAAAAAAGCAAAAGGTAGACAACAAAGACTGTGCACACACATGGTATAGATTAAACTACTAGGAAAATTTTGCCTGACATCTGAGACATTTGGTTTCCTGTACCTGAATAGTATCTTGAATTTATTGTGATTAAAGGGCACCTACTCACTTTAATATTTGGCAATGCATGCATACACATATACAACATTGCTGGACTGCAACTCTCTTAAATGGTGTCAGCAAGAAAGCTATAAAACTTAAGTACATGAAACATCCACTAGAGAGAAGAAAGAGAAATTCTTTTCATAAGTATTTGTTAAATTCCTTATTCAGTTTGCTTTTTTTTTTCATGGATCCTATATGATCAAACGGAGAACTTTAAATATTCTGCCTACTTTTAACAAAATATAGAATAAATTGCAAAAAATATAATTTACTGAGCTGAGAATCAAGTGCTACATGTTAGTGAATCCATTGCTTCAAGAAGACTAAATATGTATTACCAAGTAAATTTCAACTCAACCTAATTTTTCAGTCCTTCTTCCCATCCATCTCTAAATCTTATACTTTCTGTGTAAAATTATTTTTTCATCATTTTTTATTAGACTAAAATATTTTCACTTCATTTATCTTAGATTTATACCTCTTGCTCCACATAAGGAGCAACACATGATGAACACTGAGCAGAAAAAATATAAATTTTCAGAAGGAAGCAGCTGAAGTCTACCCCAGTAATGATAATTTCTTTTCTTTATTAGAAGCAATTAAATATGGATCTAAAGAAATGAAAGTCCCCATCTCACCTTCAATAGACTTATCCTTAATTTGTAACATTATGAATTCCAATAAGGATTTTTTTCTATAGCACTTTAGTGTATTCAATAAAAAAGCAAGCTTATCAAACCATGAAGTATTTCAAATTTCATACAGTACAGGCCAGATGAAAAATGGGTTACTATGTGACCAAATTATAGGATGCTATTTAATTATTTTAAGAGATGAAGAAGGAAGAGTTTATACGCAGGCAGATTTAAAAAAGAAAACTCTGTATATCTGGAATTATTTCAGTTTTAAATACGTAGGCAAAGCCCTCACTTAGCTGTCCATAATTGGTTTCCTTTCTCCAAGTCGGCATGAGTCATATTCATTAAAATTGTCACATTTCAGCAACTCTGACATTCCGAGACAGTTTTCAAATGTATCTTTGAAACAGTGTCTTCTGTTGTCAAGATGCCATGGAAGCTACAGCCTCAACAGCACTCCACAGCCAACTGATGGAGAAAGGGATGAGTGCAGGAATGGTAGCACTGACTTTGGAACTCAGAAGCAGGCCATGCTTCACAAATTCTTCTCATTGCTGAAGTGCCTTGTGCAACACTCTAGCTTACACTCCTGGAAAGAAAAAAAATTATGTAGGAAAACCCAGAAATCAATCAAAAAAGGCATGGACTTAAATAATAATTTTTCATTTCTTTCAGCATATTCCATCAAATTAAGTGCTTTGCATTTGTTTTTTTACCAACCGAAATATCCTAGACAGTTTATGATCCAGTTTAGAAAAAAGTTGCATCACAAAGTCTACTGTAATTTGGTGAAAAACATATGGTGGGGCTTTCAGCTCTGAAACTCTTTCATGAAGATGCCTAACTCATATCCATCTGGATCTACCACAAACCCTGTAGATAACACTTTCAGTTATACCCTTTTCTTAGCTGCTATTTTATATTTCTATTGTCCTTAGGTTTCCTGGTCATGTAACTAAGGTGGTAATTTAACCTTAAAACTTGCTGGATATGCACACCTAATGCAGCTGCAGTGCTAAAGCTTATAAAATTTCTTTTCTGTGTCTTCAGTTCTTTGCTTATCAATTGTATTGAGATGGAAAACATGAGGCAAATACAACATACTATTACTTCCCATACAATTTAAGTTAATAAAAATGGACGCTATATTGGGATATTTTCCAAGAATTGTTTACTGCCAAATGTTAATGAATACTAATTTAAATTTAATCAGGACAGTATTTCACATAAATTTCCAATTAAAGGAATGTATTTTTCTATTGTCAAGAGATAAGTGGTGCTCAACAAAGTTTAAAATATATCTAAAATTCAAATTTTATTTTGATACACATTTTACTAGATATATATCAAGAGGTATAAAAGCTAGTTTATTTGAGAATGGCATACAATCTACTTAACAATGAGATTCAATTTATGTGATTAAATGTTAGGTGCTTTGTGAGTCAGATATTAGTGAGCAGGTATCATTAAAGGTACAAAAATAAATATTTGTTAATAAAAAAATACATATTTAACATTGAAAAAAATATTTCAATTTTTTTTTTTTTTGGGGGGGGAAGATGAGTTATTCCTTAAAAAAAATTATAAAGTATCCCAATACTAATAATCCGAAGACAAATTTCAGGTAACTATTGAACCTGAAATCCACATAGGACCATAGAATGGTTTTGGTTGGAATGGATAATCTTTTTCTAATCCTGCTGCCATAGGTGGGAAGATTTCATTAAACGAGGTTGCTTAGAACTCCATCCACACTTCCAAAAATAGAGCATTCACAATGTCTCCAGCCAATCTGTTCTAGTGCTTTGCCACCCTCTCAGAAAAAAAAAAAAAAAAAAAAAAAAAAAAAAAAAAAAAAAAAAAAAAAATAAATAAAACCTCCCTTTTTTTTTT
>VYXF01002731.1:210146-222007 GCA_013397295.1 Polioptila caerulea | reverse complement strand
CTGTTGTCAAGATGCCATGGAAGCTACAGCCTCAACAGCACTCCACAGCCAACTGATGGAGAAAGGGATGAGTGCAGGAATGGTAGCACTGACTTTGGAACTCAGAAGCAGGCCATGCTTCACAAATTCTTCTCATTGCTGAAGTGCCTTGTGCAACACTCTAGCTTACACTCCTGGAAAGAAAAAAAATTATGTAGGAAAACCCAGAAATGTCAAATGTCAAATGTCAAAAAAGGCATGGACTTAAATAATAATTTTTCATTTCTTTCAGCATATTCCATCAAATTAAGTGCTTTGCATTTGTTTTTTTACCAAAAGAAATATCCTAGACAGTTTATGATCCAGTTTAGAAAAAAGTTGCATCACAAAGTCTACTGTAATTTGGTGAAAAACATATGGTGGGGCTTTCAGCTCTGAAACTCTTTCATGAAGATGCCTAACTCATATCCATCTGGATCTACCACAAACCCTGTAGATAACACTTTCAGTTATACCCTTTTCTTAGCTGCTATTTTATATTTCTATTGTCCTTAGGTTTCCTGGTCATGTAACTAAGGTGGTAATTTAACCTTAAAACTTGCTGGATATGCACACCTAATGCAGCTGCAGTGCTAAAGCTTATAAAATTTCTTTTCTGTGTCTTCAGTTCTTTGCTTATCAATTGTATTGAGATGGAAAACATGAGGCAAATACAACATACTATTACTTCCCATACAATTTAGGTTAATAAAAATGGACGCTATATTGGGATATTTTCCAAGTATTGTTTACTGCCAAATGTTAATGAATACTAATTTAAATTTAATCAGGACAGTATTTCACATAAATTTCCAATTAAAGGAATGTATTTTTCTATTGTCAAGAGATAAGTGGTGCTCAACAAAGTTTAAAATATATCTAAAATTCAAATTTTATTTTGATACACATTTTACTAGATATATATCAAGAGGTATAAAAGCTAATTTATTTGAGAATGGCATACAATCTACTTAACAATGAGATTCAATTTATGTGATTAAATGTTAGGTGCTTTGTGAGTCAGATATTAGTGAGCAGGTATCATTAAAGGTACAAAAATAAATATTTGTTAATAAAAAAAGCATATTTAACATTGAAAAAATTATTTCAATTTTTTTTTTGGGGGGGAGGGAAGATGAGTTATTCCTTAAAAAAATTATAAAGTATCCCAATACTAACAATCAGAAGACAAATTTCAGGTAACTATTGAACCTGAAATGCACATANTCCCTTCTTGTCTTGTCATCACATGCTCTTGCAAAAAGTCTCTTTCCATCTTTCTTGTAGGCTCAGTTCTGGTACTGGAAGACCACAATTAGGTCACCCTGAATTCTTCTCTTTTCCAGGATGAACAAACTAATTTCTCTCAGCCCTTCGCTGTAGGAGAGATTGCTCCATCCCTCTCATCATCTTGGCTCTCCTCTTGCATCATGGTGGCTCTCCTCTGGATTCACTCCAATGGGTCAAAGTCTTTCTTGTACTGGGGATGCAGCACTCCAGGTGGGGTCTCTGCAGCCCAGGGTATCTATAGCTTTCTGGTCTAAGTGTATGTTGCTGGTTCATTTCTCATCTCTCATCCACCACCCGCAAGTCCTCAGCAGGGCTGCTCTCCATTAGTTCACCCCCAGCCTGCATTGATACTGGGAATTGACTCTACCCAGCTGCAGCACCTTGCCTTGATCTTATTGAACCTTATGACAGTCCCATGGGCCCACTTCTTCTCAAGCTTGTCCTGGTTCCTCTGGATGGCATCCCTTTCTTCAGGTGTGTCAACAGCAATCAGCTTGCTGTCAGCTGTAAAACTGAGGGTGAACCTGATCTCACTGCCTATGTCATTGATGAAAGTATTAAATAACACTGGTCCCAGTACGGCCCCTTGAAGGACACTACTTGTCTCTGATGTCCATAGGAACTCCAAGTCATTGACCACTTCTGTCTGGATGTAACTTTCCAGCTGACTCCTCAGTCACCTAACAGTCCACCCATGAAATCCATCTCAATCCAATTTAGACAACAAGGGAAAGATTTTTACTCCTGATTGTCTGCAATGCTTAACTGCTAAATTACTTCTGGCTCCTTTTTGCAAATCTGTCACTAGTTATCTTCAAGACTAATTTGTCATTAAAATGGCTAAGTTTCAGCAGCCTTTCTCCATTTGGTCACTGGGCTAGTGATCATTTCCCTGTCTTCAGTAAGTTAACAGTAGCCAAGATAGCCATAGCAAGGAATGGAACACATACTGCCAGGGTATCAGAAGCAAAAGAATAAGCAAGAAAGAGCTGATTCATTACTTAAAGGGCACCAAACATTGATGCTGGGAAGAATGAAGTGTTTACACTTCTTCTTCAGCTCTCATTAAGGAGGTTAGGGATTAATGGACACCACACTAAGACAAAATAAGGAAAAAAGGTACTTAGGTATAGGTCAGATGAAATTTCATCAAGTTGGTGAACATTTTTCCAGGGGATTTAGAAAAGTGGCTGAGGAAAGAGAATAAATGATCTTCCAAAATATTAAAAAAGAGCAAAACCATTTTTTTTTTTTAAAGGAAGGAAAATTGCCCTGGCAAACTGGGTCCCATTGAGGAAGAATATGCTAGTATAAAAATATGGAATATCAAAAGGTGTTTAACGTCGACCAGTACATTATGCCCTAACAAATTTCATTCAACCAGATACCTCATCTCATTAGTATGTTTGAAATATTAAGGTATTTCAGATAGTTCCTTGTACTACTTTCTTAAATGACCTAGAAAATTACAGTGAAGAATAATCTGCTGCAAGGTAAGAATAGAAATGGTTGGAAAACTGTACTCAGCTGCTATTCATTGTACACAGTAGTACAAGAAAAAAATAACGTTGTGCGTGTTTACATATGTATTTGTCTTTCCTTAACTACTGTTTAGTACATTTATCATTTTGTAACAGAAAATAGAGTACATTCTTCAATTTGCAGATCACTTCAGACTGGACTAGGCTTTGGAGACCACAATAAAATTGAGAGACTTGAGAAACTGGAGTTGTTTATCTTCCAACACAAACGCCAACTGAATGTTTGCTGACAGTAATGCATTTTTGCCTAAAACAATAGGAAAGATTGCTATTGTCTTCACTTTAAAACTACATCCTGATAGCTAAACTGCACCAATGAATATTTGGGGCAAATAAGAAAATTGCCCAAAAGTTAATTATTCTCTTACTTGGTATTTTCTTCAGTCGCCTTCTTTAGATTATCAGAAATAATCCCTTCTCTTTTTAGGTTTTCCAGGTAGAAGTGCTTTGTGCTACCCATGTAACTTCTACTGGACAGGTAACACATGTTCTGACCATCACAGTATCCTAATTACTGATCTTTGTTAATTATGCCTTCTTATTAGTTATATGCTATAGCAATCAAACTGCCAGGCTCAGGTTTTAACAAAATAACAAAAATTATTTCCATCCTTATTTACACACTTGCAGCTACAAACAAATTTGTGTCTTTATTTTAAATTTAGATTCAATTTATGTGTAATCTTATGGAACAAAACCTAAAAAAACCTAAAAAAAGCTAAAACCTACTGTAATAAAATGGAAAAAAATATTGACTTTCCATTGAAAGCATTTTTTAAAAAACAGAAAAATATCTGTCAGTTATAGTTCAGTCAACTTTGAGGGAAGAAGGGGAGAAGAGGAGAAAGACAGTGAGAGAGAGATTAAGTAGAAAGACCACCACATAGATTTTTGTGGCATCCTGCTGGTCCTTCTTCACTCCAGTCTTCTGTGGTGGGGTCCCAGAGTCTTTTTTCTGTACAAAAACTTTTGTACAGTTCAGGTTCCAGGCATCCACAGGACAGAGATGCCATTCTCACAACCTGGGTTGGCATGTGTATCCTTTCCCACAGCTTGTGACCATATAAATATTTTTTGGTGTGGATGAGTCTTATCTCAAGTCCTGTAGTCTGCACATTATTGTGTGCTAATTGCAAGTCTTCACTTTTGTTAGACATGGAATTAAGACCTTCCTACAGCTGTAAAAGTGCTTATCTCAAGTTCCTGATGTGATGTTTTATCTTATGGGAACTTTCTTCTTGAACAGTGTTTTGAGAAATGCAACTGTATTCTTTAAGTCCTCATAATATTCTACCTTTAAAAAAAACTCATAAGCAAGGGATTAAAAATATGGCATAGTTTGTCAGGTAAAATCAGAGAAAATGCAGGAAAAATATGTAGAACTCCAGACATGTACTAATGTAAAAATTATTTTAGAGTGTCCATAACCACAGAATCAAATATTTCTGCTTTTGTTCTATGTACTTAAAGCCAGAAAATTTCAAGCAATTTTTGATCTTAAATTGTTATGTTTACAGTTATTACTGTAAGTGTCAGGATATTTGGATGGAAGACAATCAAGTTGTTCAAACAATTACAAAGCATTTTCTTTGAGGGAAAAAGAAAACTAACAGTATACACTTTGGGACACTCAGTTCAAATGAAAGTGTGAATATGCAGATTAAAAAAAAAATTCTCAAATATTTGATGTTTTAATTTGGCCAGACACTGAATGTAAACAACTGAAAGACCATTTGTACACATAATGATAGACAAAGCCCCATCTTTCCTTTTCAATAGGAAGGACAAGAGAAGCAGACAAGAGCTTATTTTATTGCCTTATATCCAATGCTGAAGAATTATTTTAAGGAAATAATATATTTCTGCAAAAAATAGTGCAACTTCTTGCTTTCTTTTTTTTAATGCATTATCTGATTATGATATGAGATGTGGAAAAACGAAATGCATTGTAAACAAAGATTTTATTGTCATAAAACAGTTACTTTAAAGTTAAAATGACAGTCAGAGATCTCCAAGAGCTTAACTACATGTGTATTTCCTTGTTCGGATTGCCAGGAGATCATGAAGTCAGAAGTTGTCCAAACATCCATCATTTCTTGAAAACAACAGAAAAAAATCTGTAACTATTCAATATAAAATGTCAAACTACTCTTACTCATGTGATGACAAGGCAGTTGATAAAAGCAACAAATATCTCGACTGCAACTAGAAAGTTTAATTATCATGGAGAAAAAGCCAGTAACTTTCTAAACTGGAAACATACATGAGTTTTTCAGAGTCTGAGAATCTGTCTAGTGAGACTGGAAAATACAGGAAGTATAAGGTACTGAAAGTTTGACACTAAATAATAACTCAAATGAGAGAATATGCCTCTGTGAGGGGTCTTACATACCATGAAAAATGGGGAAATGCTTCTCCTGCTAGTGTGTGTATATCATATTTTCCTGTAAAATAAAACAACAAAGAAAATCTTCAGATTTATTAAAAAAACCCCAAAGTTTCTTTTAAAACAATCTGTTCAGAGAGGATCATTACAAAACATCTTATAAAAGGTTTTCAATGGCAAAATTTCCCCCAAATCATATTCTTTTTAACTTAAAAACAACCTATAAGCTGAAATACAAGCATTGTAAGGTCACATCTAGAACAGTAAACAAAATCTCCCTGTGCCTGTTCTCTGCTCTGTTCAGCTTCTGAACCAAGCCAAATGGCGTGGCACCACTTACCTCCATATGGCTAAATGCTCTTTTCCTCCAAAATGCTGGCTGTATTCAAAGTGCCCACTGAGTATGTTCCCTGAATTATGCTAACTTCTGAATAAGGTTGAAAGATGCTGGTTTGTACAACCAAAAAGCATTTTAAGACTTATGTCAATTCTGTGATGCCTTATCAGTATTGACCATCTTATGGCAGTTACATTGGCTCTCTCTAATTAAATCTAATATAATTTACTACTACATGTGTAGTTATAAAATTCTAGCAGTTCCCTTTTTATAGAGTATATTTTGCAAACCATCAGTGACTCCGTTACTCTGATTTGCCAACATATATTTGAAAGTTTTCAACTCATATTAAAAAATAAACATTGAATAAAACATCAGCAGAAAACTGCATATTTTGTGAACAGAACATGAAAGCAAACCAGTTCTAAGAAGATCCTGAGTCACAGAAAAATGACAGCAACTATTATTTAATCTAGAGAAGAAAAACCATCCTATTTTCTTTGCATCACCAGTATTTCCACAGAGATTGATGTCATTCATAGAAACACCACTAGGAGCATTAGTTTTAGATCTAAACAAAACAATATAGTGATTTTTATAAGATATTCTAGCACTAAAAATATATAGTAATAGTGTCTATGTGAATCAGCAAGTGGTACAGATGACTGGCCTCCAAACACTAAGGTCTAAGGATGTTAGATGGAGTATGGCCTAGGAGCAGAAAGGTGTGTGCTCTGCCAAACCTGTAGTAGATGGCGTTCAGCTGTTTCTCTTGACCATAACTTAGGGGAGAAGGCATGGCATTTTCTTCAAATAAGGGTGATTTATAGGCAACTTGGGAACTGTGGGTAAAAACAGAGTATTTCAAAAGAGAACTGACAACTGTTACAACCAGAGAAATTGTGGGAAATTATTTAGGAATTTAACTTCCCTACATTTGAAAATAATTGGTGTCATAATTTCATTTTCTCTAGCCTTAGTTTACTTGTGAATCTCTACCCAATAAACAAATCCTGTAACATTTAGACTTCTTAAGTGAAATTCTCGGACCATTTAAAACCTGCTTTAGGGTGTGTTACAAAACTGCTTGTAATCACGATGAAATGGACTGTCCCTCAAGCTTATATAAGATAAGCGACTGCTCTTCTAGGCTCCTGCAATGCCAAATAAAAAGTATCTGTTCAAGTCACCACTTGGGGTAATTCATATATCGTTTTTTTATTCAGTATTACTAAGGAGACACTCATCAACAACTATGGAGAAGCTATTTGTTTTACCAACTGAAATAAATGCAGTTGGTCATGTCACCACACTTTCAGAAACCTAGCCTGTGCTGTGCTAGCTCACTTTTAATTTTGAGAAATGACACCATATAATTTCTTAACTTATTGGAAATCATTCTCAAAAATTCAATCTCAGTTGAAAACTCACTACAAAAAAACACACGCAAGTACTGACAAGTGAATCAGCTCTGGTTTACTTTTTGTTTGGTTTTTTTTATTCCTTACCTGCCATTAGAAAGCAATCATAGTAAAGAGGTGGAAGCATTATCTACAGTATTTTAAATATGATTTTGCATACTATTATGGGAGGAAAATCAACTCAACAACTTGACTCAGAGGAATGCCACAGCAGTGTGTATACATTATAAACAACATAAGAGTTTAATTTCCCCCACTACAGTCTATTCCCAGTGTTTCTCAGTTTACTTATCAAAATAGACTCAGAATATATCTACATATCATAAAAAATGTTCAAAGGCTTTATACACATCAAAAGTTCAAATAGTAATTATAAAGCATTACTTATTTGCTTGAATCACTTAGCACACTGACATCTTCTGCACTGAGTTTTGGTCTCTCAATGGATGTCTTGTCCCATCAATTTCTTTCTCCACTTTCTTTAGCTTGAGTATTCTATAGTTCTGTTTCACAGCATCTTTTTAACACACTCTAGCTTCTGAATGTATAATTAACCACTCTCAAAATAAGCATCTTTATAGCTGAAGTGCATGTTCATTCATTCGTGTGAGAATTCCCACACTGAAGTGAGAATTGTTGTAAAACTATTCATTCTAGTATCATCCTTACCCAAAGCACAGTACTTTCTCTCTTTCTTCTTTTTTATTTGTGCTTATTCTCATAGAAATGTAGCGTCTTCTGGATTAAAATATGTGACAGGATAAAATTCAGTAACATGATGCCTTATCCTTTCAATTTGCTGAGAGGTTTATCCCTTCTCTTATTAGTAACTATCATTCTCCAATTAGCTCATCACTCTCACTTGATGTATCTTTTGACTTTATGTACTGCAAAGACTCACATAGACTAAGACTACTCTTAACCCTAAGGGGTTTCTTTGCCTGATGGCTCCTCTGTTGCTTGTTTTATCAATCAATAACCAACTAAAATTCAACTTCAGTCCTAATCCACCAGTTCTCCCTGGGGTACAACATGCAAATAGCTTGATATAAATCATTTGCCTAAAAATAAACAGTATACCAGACCTTTACAATGGAAAGAAGGATAAAAGAGGGTTAATAAAATCTGACTTATTTGGATACCTAGTTCAGTCTTCTTTTCTTTGGAAGTGCTTTTTTACTACTTGAAAGATTTATTAAAAGGATATATATCCCTAGGCCATTTTTCCTACAAAACATGAGCAGGAGACTTCCTTAGGGATGTGACTATGTGAATTTATTTCATTTGAAGAGCATTAGAAAGGCAAAAACACAAAGAGAAAGTGTCAGGAATCTGACTCATAACAGGAACATAAAGATTAACCACTTTCATCTGTTTGCCTGACTAATAAAGAAAAAAGAGCCATGAATACTTTCAAGCAAAGTCTGTAAAGTTATTCAAGATTTGAGTGGCAATGAATAATGCAGGGAAATTACATTGGGGGTGGAAGTTGAGAAATGCTGTTTAATAAACAAGAATACGTGATACACAGTGTGCAACCAACAGACAGGAAAGTTTACCTGTGATCATTATTATTTTGGCTATACTTCATGGAACACATAAGATACGGATGGAAGGCTGCAAGACATCAAAATGTTTCCCTTTGACAACTTAAAAGACAAGTGTAATTTCATAGTTCTGTTCATATGTCTATGTCAATCCCATATGAGTACACTAAGACATATTTGACTATAAACTAATTATTTTAGTGTAATTCCTCTGAGTAAGGTCCCTAGAACTCCACTAGGAGAACCATTTTTTCTTCTTCTGGGTGGAGAAGCAAGCCTAGACGAATTACAGGGTTGGTTAAGTAATATTTTTATGGACCAGAAATTTCAACTGAAACTCAAACACATTTTGTGTTCCTCTCATGTATAAGAATATGTTCTTTGCCCCCCCAGCTAATGCCAAAAATATGAAGATAAGATTCTATGAAAACCTAGCTAAACCAACCTGTTTAATTCTTTTACTTCATGATCAGGAAACAAATTCATTAATTAACTATAAATACTGACAATGACTGCTTCAATGTAGCTTTTTTTGTGAGTAGATCTTGTTTACTGTCTATTGACAAAATAATTGTGATCGTGATATGAACTAAGATAATCAAGACAGTTTTCCAGATTTCATTTTATGATACTTAAGTGTTCATACTTTCTCATGTAGGAAAAAACAGGCATACATGCCAAATTAATGCATCTCTTTCTGAAAAAAAAATTACTTATGTACTCAAATATGAAAGAATCAAGTAACATTAAGAAGTATGTCAATGTCTTTACATGATATATTGAAGAGGTGAGATTTTAGTCATTAAAAAAAATCTAAGACTTTATTTCAGTTACTGACATAACTGAGATAAAAACATATGAATAACAAATAACCTAAAGCATTTTCTACCTTTTTTTTTATAATTGCCTGATAGCTTGTACTGGATGGAGGTGATAAAAAACCTCAATCACTTTCTTGGGTGATACTATAATATATATTCACTGAGTCACCTCTGAAGTATATTTAGAAAATATACTTTATTGGAATGTACTGTGATTTATATTTACCTATTTAGGTGAAGTAAAGATAGAATGTCTAATCTATCAATTATTCACATCAAATGATCAATTTAAACATTAATGCAGATTTTAAGATGACTAGGATTTATAACATGGCAAGGAAATGATGCAATTCTCCTCAAATCAGAGTATCCAAATAGTCCTAATCAGTTAAGAGGTATTAAACACAGAAGAGGTAGCATTCTATCTCTATATGCATTGATAAAAACTATTGGATATGTAGATACCCCTGTCTTTTAGAGTGTGTTAACTAGACACCAAGTAGCCAGTATTCACCATAGATGATTTCATACATTTCATAAGACATGCATTTCTAAACTCTCAGAAATTATTGAAGTCTTATCTGCCCTATTCTAGATGAAGATTTTAAGCATTTCTTCCTGCTGCTCTCCTGAGCAGCACATACTCAGATCAGTTCCTGGATAAAAATGAACTGTCTCTACTGTTTGGTTTAGAACAATTGTTGTCTCTTTTTTATAACTGAATACTGAGAAAAAAGTTGAGGCACCAGGGAGTTTTCAGTCCGGCTGTTGTGGCATAAATCAGTATTTAAAATGCACAGTGGCAATTTTTCTTCCTTTGAAAGTAGGACTTGGTGCCCTGAATTCTTGTACTGTTAAATCCAACAGTAACAGTTAACAGTGTTAAACACAAACCCTAATATTGGTTTGTATCTAGAAGCACTACTTCACTTATAAAATAAACAAAACAGTAATACACTTCAGTCATGAAGTAAATATAACAGTAATAAAATTTTTAATTCATGTTTGATTTTTGTGGTTCCCTGGAGAAATTTTCAAGCTATAATACTTTATGTATGAAGAGTTAAAGCATTTCAGCTTGGGGGAAATAATTCCTTCAAACTTATTTCTTGGTTTCACACAGTTAAAATAACAAACTTTTGAGAGCTTATGAGTGCATGGGTAAAGCTGGCCAATGCAAAGATTACTGGTTGAAAACATAATCTATTTCATCATTTTCCTAGGAATAAATCTTCTAAAACATTACTTAGTAAGGTACAGATGAATTGCAGGTATTCTGTCTATCATCTTACTGCACCAACTTTTCACACGTCAGGTTTATGAGCCAGCAGGTGACAGTATGCAATTTCACTGCCATATCCCTTTCCTACATTTCCCCATAAAGCTTTTAATTCTTTAATTATGTCCCTGATGCAGAGTACTCTGTGAACCCCTCCCAAGTGGGCAGATGTTCCTAAGCAAATCTCTTATGTTGTGAAAGGAACCTCCCTTGGGTTTAGCACTGTCAGACTGCATTAAGAGCAGGTATGAAAGGTAAGAAGCAGATGTGTCATGCTATTTCTATTTGACACACTGTCCCTCTAGCTAATGTTTTCTACTGGTACAGCAACACTGAGCCAACAGGCTAATGAATGGAGCCTGCAGAATACATCGTTAACCTGTAACCTCATCCAGTCTGCATGCAGTCTATTAAATGATTCACATTTTTGTGTTTACTGTTCCTGATACATTTGTTGTTGTACTTTATTTTGCTCGCAGTAATATACAGCTGTCTCAGAACCAAAATACCAAGGTGAGGAGACCTGCACTGGAGAGAGAAGAGGAGGAGGCTATGAGGGGCAGTTAGTGACCTGCCGACTTACTTGCACGGCGAAGCCTGAAGCATCTCTTTTTCCCTCTGTCTCTTCACACTGACGGCCCCAGAGCACATCTGCGTCACATGCAAGGGAGGGGGCGGCTTGGTGAGAGGCGCCGAGATAGACAGAAAATTGTATACCGAGGACCTTGACAGCCTCACGGGCGGGGGTTTTTTTTTTTTTTTTTTTTTTTTTTTTTTTCCCTCCTACGTACAGTGCATATAAAGGAGCCCAGATTTCTTTCTGTGCCAGCTCTCAGGCTTTGCCACCCCAGATAACGGCAGGAATGGGACTCCCCAGAGAAACGGGATGGGAAGACGGGAGGTGGAGAGCGGCTTCCAGGTGACTTTTTCCTCTCTGTCTGCACTCGGTCACGGAGCCCTAAGAGATTGAGGAGGTGCCACCTGCCTCCTGCTGTGGCTGCCGCCGCCGCCGCCGCCGCTCCTCTCCGGGCTGTAGCTCGCTCCCCCGTTAATCAGATTATCGCGTCGTCGCAGCATCCCTCACCCGCTCTTCCCTCGCAAGTGTCCGTCTCCCCTGAGAGATGTCTCTCATTTCTGCCTCTCTCTCCTCCCCTTTCCACTGACCACCTTGCAGTTCTCGTCAGCTCTGGGTATCTCTCCCTCTTTCTCCCTTTCGTGCTG
>VYXF01002731.1:194635-208320 GCA_013397295.1 Polioptila caerulea | reverse complement strand
CCGCCCCGTCTTCTGCGTGGAGTCCCTGGAGGAGGAGGAGGGGGAGGCGGTGCTCGGCGGGATGGAGGTGGCCCGCGAGCCCGAGAAGCCCCTGGCGCCGCCGGAGCGGGAGGAGGCGCCGGGGGGCTGCGCCGATGGAGGCAGCCGGGCAACAGGTGACGGAGGCGGGCACAGGTAGGGGAGCGCGGCCGCACCGCGCCTCCTGCGCGGCGGGCGCGGTCGGGTCCGCNTCACGGTCAGGGTGCTGTGGACCAGGGATGCTGCCCTTGGCCTGCCCCTGGCGTTGCCTCTGCTCCTGGCCTGCGGCTGCCCCTGACCTGCCCTATTTCTTGACCTGCCCCTGTCCCCACGTCCGCCCCGCTCCTGGGCTGCCCCTGCCCGAGGGGCTGGCCCGAGAACAGGCGCCTCTCAAAGCCGGCGCTCCGCGCTGGGATCCTCTCTACCCAACTTTCGCTGAAGTTTATTAAAACGCTAGCGGGAGGTGGTGTTGTTCTGGGTGCTGGGTTGACAGGTGAAAGCTCGAAAGTAAAAGAGTCCGCTTTCCTGAAACTCGATGTTTCAACTTACCTCAGAGGAAAATAAGACTTAAAAGACTTTTACGAGTCATCAACCCAGTGACACTTGAGAGGATGTCAGAACAAGAAAGACACGTGCAGATTCTGGTGTTTCATATATATGCGTTAAGGTTGAATTGCTTTTCCTTCCCATTCCCCGCCCCCCTCGCCCCCAGCTGAAACAGAAATTAAAATCATTTGAAGAAGGAAATGTAGTGGAAAGCTTTCAGAAAACTCTGATACAGATAGTCCTAAGGGTAAAATGATTCAGTGCTTTAACTCTGCTTGCCCCCGCCTCCCCATGTTTAAGATTACATTTTCATTTCCCTTTTTTTTTTTTTCCTATGGAGAGAAATGTACTGTTCTGTTTCTAAACATGAAAAGAAATGAAAGAAATTGTTTGTTGTTTTGGTTTTTTTTTTATTTTATATTGAGAGTAAAACGTATGGTATTAAATATTTTATTACATGAAGGCATAGCACTGTGCGTATGTTTGGATTAGTATAGCAGTAGGTAAACATATGTGCGTATAACTTTGAGTATGTTATGTCTTTTCAGAGAGCCCTAAAGCCTATATTCTCTCCTTGAACCACTTGTTGTTTTGGCAGTTAGCATAGTTGATTTCATAGCAGCTACATAATTTAAACACATGGAATAGCTGCTAAGTGACTTAGGGTATATTTTTAAAGGAAAAGCAATACTGAAGTTTTTATGAACATTGGAACTTGTTCTGAGCAACAAGAAGGTGCTTATCCTAGGATTCAATTCAAATTATTATCAGATACACTACAAAGACAAACACCAACCCTAATATTCTACCTTCAAGGTTTTTTGAAGAGAAAATGGGAGAGGTTAAAAACTGTTACAAATATCGTTTCATTTTATAGATTTTATATTTAGGTGTGTTACTGATCTGAGATTAGAGATCTGCATATTAACAGAAACTTACTGAGTTTTAATGGCACTGCTTGATTTGTACATAAGAGTCGACTTGATAGAATGCATGTACTCTGTGACATTATGTATCTGTTTACTGCTCTTACTGCTCTCGATTTTCATAATCCATTTATTCCATGTTCTTCATTCATTGCTACTGAAACAACACATCTAGTCATCAGTGGCTCGTGGTCCTCTTGAAGAAATATGTTCAAATTTGTTCAGATGCAAAATAACTGTGTCAGGAGATGTGATATTATTATTAGTAAAAATGCCACCTTTTGAGGTATGAAAATGTTTAACATAGTTTTAGAGTCTCAGACTTGACTTCTTGTTTCTCATCAAAGAATTTTTCATTTACCTCTATTAACTTTTGTATGTTATGTCAAGAGGTGGTCAAGTGCTGCAAAAATGGCAGTTCTGTTCCTGCAAGTCCTATGATCCAACAATCTTCTAATGCCCTGGAAAGTTATGTCTCATTCTGTAGACATAAGTATTTTAAAATTTTTTTTTTCTGCTTTTTTTTCTTATATTGACGTATAAGTTGAAATTACTTTTTTTTTTTTTAATTTTATTTTTAGTGTCTACTTGGTATCTCCAAAAGAATTTTGGCTGGATTCTTGTTTGGAGTTTTCGTTTGTTTGTTTGTTTGTTTGTTTGTTTGTTTGTTTGTTTGTTTTTATTAATTTTTTTTCCCAGTTAGTCTCCTCAGCTTGGGACATGAATTTTGTACTGGTACCTTTTTCAGCTCAGCTGGGTTTGTTTTTCAGTGGAGTTTTAGTTACTGATTCTACATCTAAGCTAAACACTAAGCTGGATGATCTTGAATTCTCAGTTTAAATTTTAATGTTCTATTAGATTTTGTGGGTTTGTTTAATGAGGGATAATGGTTGTGTAATAATAAATACATTTTTCTTTACTGATTTGGGTTTTTTGCATGTTTCTGAAGAATATCCTGTCATGTCAATTGTACAGCATATCTATGCATAAGTAGGGTTATGTGGATAGTCCTACTAAGAAGACTATTAAGAAGTCTGTTAAGAAGACTGAAGGGTTAGGTAGGGCTTGTTATAAAATACTTGCCTAATTGTTCTATTTTCCATATTGTATCTGTAAAAAGAAAAAAAAAGATGTTTTACAGTTAACAATTAGCATTAGAACACGGTCTGATTGCTTGAAATTGCTTGGAAACATGCATATCAAATTGGTTTAGAATTGGCATGACAAAATTGTCGATAGATGCAGTGGATATTTAAAGATTTTTTTTTTTTAATCTGCATTTACTAAGACAAAACTGTTAGAAAAAAAAATCTATAATACAAATTTATAATTAAGATTTACAAATCAGCCACAAAACACTTGGAAAATACCAGTGCAAGGACTTGTGATACATCCACCAGAGCCTTGAAGTTTATAATGGAGATTTTACATCATGATCATGATGGCTCTTTTCAGGTGACATTTTAATCAACCCCCAGCATGAATGGGGTTCACTTAATAGGCAAAGAGTGAGTATTTTAATCTCTCATTCTTGAGTGGGTAGTGGCATGTTGTGCTTGCCTTACACTATTTAAATCTTATGAAGATGTAATTCTTCATGAGCCCTTGGCACTGTTCACCACTACACTCAGTACGTGCCTCACAAGCTAGTAACAAGTTTATTTTTACAACAGCCCTTTTTTACAGTGGAGGAGTAAGCCAGAAAGAGGGATGAAAGAAAAGAAAAAAAAACATTAAATTGATTGGTTTCAGAGCATATAGCACTTTTCTCCCACTACTTTCTCTGTTCTCAGCTGTGCCCATAAAGGATGAGCCCATCTGCAAGCCAGTCCCAGACTCCTCTGGTTGTGTGCAAAGAGGAGTGGAGAACACAGGATTCAATTAAGATCTTGTTTAAGAGACAGTTCCAAGAAGAATATGCCAGATTTGCCCAACCCATGTAAAGCAAGCTCTGACAATGCAGAAGTCTTTCATAAAACAACAAGAATTTGAAAATACAGCTTCTGAAAGAAGATGTCAAATCCTCCCACCATTAGATACTGTCTAATAGTGTACTGTGAAGCAAGAAGTATAAGGACTGAGTACTGTGCCTTCCTCACACAACAGTTTCATGCTCAAATGTTGAGTCACTAGAAAAGTAATGAGGAAGACATTTTACTGTGTTTCTGTCAAGTTTGTCAATAGGAAGTAAAAAAAGTCAGTATTAATGGGAATCAGAAAGGTTAATAAGTGAGAGAATGATTTTCTAATTCAAACATTAACTGAGAAATTTAGTTTGTACGTCTCTGTGGTCGAAACTATTTATTTAAATTAAATCATTGTGATCAGTGTAGAATCAGGAACATAAAAATGTGCATGGTTAAACTATATGATCAAAGCTTTTGTATAAGCATTTTTTACTATTTTCTGTTCTGAGCCCACAAGCCCTGAATTTTGATGCCTTTGCCCATTAGTCTCTCCCATTTTCAAGTCTTCTTCCTTTTCTCCTAGCAACCTACAACCTTGTGGTTGGCATGCTGCTGTAGAAAGTTATGAATTTGAAACCTGTCAGGATGAGCAACATTCTCAATGCAGCTTTCTAATTTAATTAGAAACTGTTTTGACCATTTTAGAAAATGTAGATAAAATTGTGATTAAAAATTTGCTACTTGATTACTTCCCGTACTGTTTTAAGTGTATCTAGTCTCTTTAGAGGATTCTGGTCACTGGTTTCTAAGTAAATGGAATTTCCTGTTTACAGCTTTCATCTTGGTACCTGAACTTACAAGAAGAGGAGAATTAAGATACCTTCCTACGTCTTAGTCTACCCTGTGAGCTCTCACAACTTCAAGGATTTTCACAACTGATCATGGCTGTGGGCTTTCTGGGGGTGCTATCCACATTTGAACCATAGCTTCTGCTGTGATAACTAGGTCCTAAAATTAGATACTAAAGAAGTCAAATTAATAGCTGCTTATGTTTTTATACTATCTCATATAAACTGCTTGTTAAGAAGGTAATTTAATGCTTGGGGTGGAATATAGATCACACAATTCTGCATTTCTAGCTTATGGAATCAGAAGAGAATAATCCATTTGTTTTTGGCATGAGCCAGTTTTTCAACTTGATTACGAAACTTCTAAAAATGGTTATATAACTTGTGTGCCTTTATATTTATACTTTTAACTTTCTCAACAAAAGAGTCAGGGCTCCTACACAACACAGGCCTCAGAGCTTTCTCCTACAAAGCTCTTATTCATTCTCAGAGGATCTATGCTCTGGGCATGGGATGCAGAAGAATCAGGTGATAAAAATAGTGCAACATCACATAGCTGAAGACTGTATATATATACGTGTTTGATAATTTACAAGGAGAATCTAGGTCTAGAATTTCTGAACTTAAAAGATTGGCTTTGGTACTTGTAGAACAGCATTTCTAAAGCTTGGCTGTTTGTTTTAAGTTGGTTTTTAACAAAAGAAGCAGAAGAACACACAAGTCCCTTCATGTGCTGTCATTTCTTTTGTTCATCACTTGAATGCAGAACTGAAACTTGAGGATTCACTGTGTATTCCATTGCCACTTGAACTAATAGAATAACTGACATCAAAAGTTCTTAATTTTTATGTGAGTAATTACAATGATGATTGTGTACTTCCTCTGCAGAAAGATTGATGAATTCAAAAGTGGAAGATATGGCAAGTCTTTAGAGTCTTGCACTGCATTTGGGATTCTAGTGACAAGAATTCTTCTTGGTGCTCTGAGACTTGCTGTCTTTTGCTACATCCTTTCTGCATTTTTTTAATTGAATATGCATTCTTCTGGACCTTATTCTTTCTTTTTTTTTCTGCTTTCCGTGGTCTCAAAGGATTCCCAACTGCCTTCTTCAAATCCTAGGTTTCTTACCCAGAAGTCATTACTTGGTTTTACCAAATTCTCTTACCATCTAGCTCATTGACTTACTTATCAGATTACTTTCTGTCCAGTCTTGCCTGTATCTTGACCTAGGCACTTCCCAAAAATAAAGTCAAATTTCCCCTAGTTCATTAACAGATTCTTGGACCTCTCATTCTTCTGTTTCCCCCTAACTATTTCATAATACTTGAATTTCAGTATCATTTAACCCTTCCTTTTGCCATTTTTAATGAAAATCTAATAGAATTCCCATTCCTAGGTTTTTACCTCAGCTCCCCATTTTACTTTGTTCTCTGATTTGTTTCATCACCAGCTACCAAGTTCATGGTAGTATTTGCTGTGTTTAATGGGTCACCCAGACACTTTAGTTTGAGTAACTCATTCAGTCCGTGATGGGGATTTATCTTATCTAAACTTTATCATAGATGCACATTTTTGAATGAGGTGAATTATCTTTCAGATGTCTCTATTTCTCTTCATTGAGTGTAACTGCAGTCTAAAGTGGCTAGTTCAGGTTCAAATGTTCAATTTAAATGTTTAATGTTCAATTAAATTTGATAAAAAGAACATTGCAAATTCAAACTGTTCTAGAAAGTTAGAATAAAAGGATAGAATTAATTGAATCTATTATATTTTCACAGTGTTACTAAAAAGCAGATCACTCATCTCAATACAAGTATGGATGCTTCTAGAAAACATGAGCCCATTAAACACACTAGGTAGCAGAGGACTTGACCAGTTTTTTTGGTTGTTGTTACCCATGTACTTTCAATATTGACTAAACCAACCATTCTTTTTTTTCCTCTGGACTAACTTGCATTGTTTTGCAGGAATATTTAAAAAAAAAATACAACATCAAGAAAAGATTTGGTAGTGATAATATCAGTTGCACAGGAAGTGACTGAATCAGTGAAATACCTGTAAAACTATGGACCCCTTAAGGATAACGTCAAAGAACATTACAAAAGGGGAATGCTTTTCAAGCTTTTCATAGCCAAAGTAAAAGCAAAACCAGAGAATAGCCATCTTGAAAATCCAATTGATGGTGAATCTTTATAGATAAGTCTGCAGAAATTCTGTTGGCTAGAATATCTTTTTTTTTTTCCTCAATAAAACTGTTTCTGGAATAATAATAGTAGGGACCTATATAAGTCTATATATGCATGAATAAATATTTATCATCTCCATTTCTCTCTTAATAGACACATGATAAGTTTACATATATTAAAACTGCATATATGTTTATAATTTATATAGTTTTTAGTAAATAAATTAGAGTTGATTCTTTTAATATATTTTTGTGAGCAGTGAAGTTCACTTAAATATTGTACATGGAAAAAAATTAGAGCATATTGTTGGAATCTGTTAAATTCATAAGAATGCTGCTGATACTTATAGATAAACATACTCTTAACACACAATCATTGCTTTCTAGCAGCTACTTCTTATCCTTGTGACACATTTCTTTTTATACCCTGTTGGAAGCAGTTTAAGAGTTTGCTCTTTCTTTTTATATCTCAAGCTTGCATTTTTTTGGGTGAACACTGCTCCTTAAATGTTATGCTGTGATGTTTTGGCAGAATTTCCTAGCATACAAATTACCTGGTATTGTCAGAACAGTTTTTTAGAATACAGAATTGATTACCTAGAGTAAACTATTTACACTAGGGAAAGAACTAGATGTTATTAAAAGTTTCAGAAAGGAAATTTACTCTGTAAGAAGTTGAGAACTGCTGCAACTTCCTCAGAAAGACAAGTAACTGTAATCATCCCTATTAATACTGAAAAAAAACTCTCCCAAACCCCCAAACCTTAACTTTACCAAAAAATTAATTTCAGCAGTATCTGAAATTTCTGATTTTCATTTCAAAAAGTCATAACTTACCAATGATTTAGAACAAACAGATCCAAAATACTAAAACATTACGACTTTTTGGTAAGAGTTTTAGTAAAGGTTATAATTTTCTTTAGATGTTTTTCTATTACTGTTTTAAATCTTTTATTTCAAAATTTTTGAAAATGTTCTTTTAACTGTAGTATCAGGTTAAAGCATTATCATCATTTACACTTCAAAAATAGTCTTTTAAGTGAAAACATTTTTCTGCAAAATAAAAGCGAGTCAGTTTCTCCAAAATTCATGTTATAATTTAGCTGGAAGTTTCAATACAGGCTTCAAGTTTATGTCACATTGTTCTTTCCATATCTTCTTTTTCCAGTTGAAGTCTTGAATATTTGTACTGGCTGTGCTGAGGATTACTGTTACTTTAGGCCAGTGTTACAGTTCTGTAGTCATAATGATGTATATTCAAGGCATCAGAAGTGATTGTCATGAGAAGCCTGGTTTTCAAAACCATATTTCTAATCATATCTCCTATCTCTTCACTCTTCAGTCCTTTGCAGCATATCTCCCTGCCACATTTTGGCTGTCACATAGACCTTTTCTACCAATTAGGATCCTGAATCCATTCTTTCACTTACTCAGGCACATCTTACTTCTTGATTTCCATTTTCACTACTTTATGTGGAATTTCATCTGTTCTACTTGACTCATTAAAAATATTGACTTTAATTAATGAGATAAAATGGAAAATAAATGATGAGTGTTTAATTCTCAGAAATGAGCCAACAGAAATACACAGAGAGAATTAAGACTTGGTTCAATGTGGTGTGTATTCCAAAGTTTGGACTTCAACTTATTGTATTAAAATGGAATGTTAGAAATAAAACATGTAAGATTATGTAAAATTGAAAATAAGAGATTTTGTATTTTAGTGTTTGTCATTATCTCAAAGTGTATTTGAGAGATGGAAATGTCTTTTTCAAAACTTAAAAATTATTTCTTGAATCTAAACTAACAATCTTTATCACACGGGATTGATTTTCTGAATTTAATGAGGCAATGATTTTCTTATTTTTTAATAAGTAGCTGGGTGTAATTCATGGGACACATAATCTGCAATTCATTCTTTTTTAACTGTATCAGTCAAGTTTTCTGTTTGACTAGGTTTCATCAACATTGAAATATTCAACCTTTTGTAACATTTGTATTTTCCTGTCATCTGTTTTCATCCTTCCTCCCACTAACCATATGGAAAAAGCAGCATTGTTTTGACCTTGGTATCTTTTTGCTGCTGTGTAAGTTTCCTTTGTACAAAACTCATGAAGGAAAACAAAACCAAACCAAATAAAAAATCACAAAAGATCCTTGAATCTGAATGGGAGTAATCACACACAGCATCTTTGCCGATTATAGTCCTAGGACTGAACCCTATTTGGCCTCCTAATTCTTTCTAGAGATTCTCCAATGGTGTAAGTGATCCATACCTAAAAATAGAGTGTTGAATTATGTAAAGAGAAAAAAGTACAGGATGCATACCTCATGCCAAATTCTGCTGTGCTGTGTGATTTTGTTGAAACTATCATTTCCCAGATTATTTTATATTCTAGATGGGAAGAGGTTCTTTGAGAGCATAGAAGTTGTTTTATCTTCAACAAGTGTGGAGAAAATACGACAAAAAGCACTGCATCTGTATTTGTAGGAATATTTGACACTTTATATACTCAGCTTTCAGTTTGGATTGGACTTCTGATTGCCTACAGAGATGTAACTTCTTTTCGTGTTCTAGAACAGTCAGATGCATCACCAGTCCAAGCTTTCAGGCCAATCTGGTTCACTGCATTTTTCTCATATTCCTTGTTATTTCTCTACTTATAAATTGGAATGTGTAATATTAGTGTACCTCCATACACTACTAATTTCCACATGCATATTTTTATTCATGCAGTCAAATAATAGTATTTATGGAGGTCCAAAAAATTAAATTTATAAAATTATTTCTATTATAGAGTTTTAT
The DNA here is from genome assembly GCA_013397295.1 of Polioptila caerulea. Classification (NCBI taxonomy): domain Eukaryota; kingdom Metazoa; phylum Chordata; class Aves; order Passeriformes; family Certhiidae; genus Polioptila; species Polioptila caerulea. Next base: position 199,084 of record VYXF01002731.1, on the reverse strand, counting down.
GATGCTAATCATCATGCTAAATGCAAACCTTCTGTCTGTAATGTCTGGTGGCTCTATTTATGCTCTATTTATTGAGTTTTCTTCTGTCAGTTGTTTCATCATAAAGATAACAAATTTTATTTATTAATTATCTGAAGTTCAGAACAAAAATCCCCCTTCAAAGTAGCAATAGTAAGAGCAACTCCAAAGTAAATCAAACATCAAAAATAGGGAAGAAGAGAGGAGAAAGAAGGGAAGAGAGAAAGTAAACAATATAGAATAAACTACTCAATATTTTCAGTTAGTGGGAACGTTTTTTAAACTATTTTTAGTCTTTTATTGATAGATGTAAGGACTTCAAACTACTGTCAAATCTCAAAAGTTTCTTAGTTAATAGCAAAAGCTTCAATTAATAATTGTTTGTTAATCAACAACACCTTCACCAACATATTTGATGATAATTAATCCTCCTGAATTGAGTTTTTGCATATCTTGACTCTGGTATTTTAATTTAGAAGATTAATGACTTTTGTTTGAAAAGTTATAGTCTTTGAGAGGATAGAAATTTAGATGAAAGTAAATGGTTCTGTACACTGTTCATCGGAGATGTAAATGGAATTTCTGGAAACTGCTATAAAAGGGATTGAAGAGGAAAGCCTTGACATGCCAAATTAGGAACAGTAGTTGTATCAGTAGAAATTCTTCATATGTTTCTTTTGCAGCCAGTGCTTTTGGACTAATAATGAAGTAAAGCACATGCTTCTTAAAAATAAAAATGAAAAGTGTCTTAAATGATTATAGGAGAGAATTAAAGTGCACAATAATCTTGTAAAAAGTGTAAGACCTTTGAAAAAATGAATATGGAATAGTACAACTTGCTATCCTGTCACAACAGTAATCAGCAGAGATGTGAAGTAGGATCAAATGTCTAGATAGCATGCTGCAGAAGTGTTGCACTTAGTACAAAGCAAGTAAAATATGAATCAAGTATTCCATACTGCTGCTAAAATTTGATCATGGGAGTAGATGCACATAACTCGCAAAAAAATGAATTCCTAATCTCTGATGTCTTTGGGTAGAGCCTCAGCTCTACTGTATTGTCCAGAACAATCAAGAAATGCATGGGCTGTTCGAAGAAATTCCAGGTAAAAAAAGTTACTATCATTTTAGGAAACATGTTGTACCAAGAAAAGATTATCACAGGAAAGAAATGTTACTGTATTTTTCAAGTACCAAACAGATTTCCTGGTAGTGGTGTGGATTCTTTAATATCTGGGATTATGAGAGAATAATAAACTAGACAAACTTCCATCAATCATGACATGTTTAGACATGACAGTCGTTTTGCCTTGAAGAAAGAAGCACATTCAATAATTTCTCACAAACTGTCAGTAAGTATCTTTCTACGAAAAGATTGCCTGCAGATGCTGAGAAAGATCTAAAAAAAAATCTAACCTTCTGTATGAGGACTAAAAGTTGTTTATCATTCCGTTTTTACAACAGTCACTGAATATATCTTTTCGAATTTAAGTGCATCCTCTCTTTAAGTTTTATGACTTTATCTGATTTGCTCTTCCACTGGAGTATTGCGGTATCCCAAATCTCATGACTATGCATAACCGAAATCAGTCCTCCTCATTTAGACATTTAACACAATGCACAGGCTCATATCTTAAAAAGCTTAGTGTTTAAAGAAATTCCACTAATTGAAAGTGAAAGCCAGTACTATTATTTGTGTGAGGTTTGTTTTGTGTACATTTTCCTGGGATGTTTGTTTGTTTGTTTGTTTGAAGACAGAACACTGAAGCAAAAATAACTGCATGGGGAAATTTATAAACTGAAGCTAACTATTTTGACTCTGAATCCTTAAAGGCAAATTCCTAAATCTCCATCAAGTAAATGTTGTAATAAAATAAGTTTATCCACAATATTCATTAAAAAAAATACATGATGAAAACTTGTGTATTTAGTTCATCAGACTTCATTTATGTGAAATTTAATGTGTTTATTTTTGTACAAAATCTTCATTGTTATCCCTCGCAATTATCCCCTTCTATGTCCTATTTCTCATTACATTATCTTAAGAATATTGTAGAAAATATAATGAAGTTTATTTCTTCCAGATAGTGAATTAGATACAAAATAAAAACTTAAGGCAATTTTGTATGGTTTCCTAACAGCTCTAGTAATGGCCAATGCCATCTCTCTCACCACCATGAAAGTTGACTCGTTGACTTTTCTTCAGGTGACACTGTTTTCATGACAGGATTCAAACATTACTAAAACAGAGAGTTGAAATAAGATCTTTTTTTATGTGTAAGACTCTTAATCCTTTCATAATAAAAGAGTACACTTCATTAAGAGTGTAATGCATAGAATGAAACATGGTTTTTTAATCAAGGAGATTTCTGTCTGAAGTCTCCCGTTTCCTTTGTAGTGGTGACTGGAAATGTAGCAAAAAAGAGGCAGTGAGTAATTAGGAAAGGAAGGAATGTTATCTTATGAACTCTGATATAAGAGGCTTACTTCAGAAGGAGAAATTTATTGGAAGGTTTCTTTCCAAATTTTAGAGATTAAGAAATTATACGGATGTTTCTTAAATCTTTGGTCTGCTGTTGAAATTAATTCCTTTGTGCAAGAACATTTTGAAAAGGTCAGTGAAAAAAAAATACGAAAACCTAAAAAAAAAGTGAGGTTAATTAAACTCAAATGAAATTTGGAAAGTACTCTTTTTTCTTCTTTTTTTTTTTTTCCACTGCAGTTTAAATGTTCTTTTACAACAGAGATGTGTCTAGACATATGTTATTTTGCAAGGTGAAGTCAAATAACATCTCTCTTCAGGGGCTTGTTTTTCTCTCTTGCCTTTTTGTGTAGTCTAAACAGAGCCACCCATGATTATTTACTGTAGGAAAACCTCAATATACTTCAGAATCTTTACTTAGCTTGACTTTTTATGTTAGCATATGGAAACAGAAGTTGAAAAAAACAACCCAATCCAACAGATGGTTTGTGCATTCTGCTACAAGCAGATGATAGATTCTCTCTCTAGTGTATGCATTGTCTGCTAAAAATTTTCAAGAAAGTATGATTATGGCCTAAAGTGAGCAAAAAAATGTCAATATGTCTTTTTAAAAAAATTTATGTTTAATGGTGAGGAGTCTGCATATTTCAACATAGGTACAGTTGTATATTTCTGTGATGATTAGAATAGAGATATATATCTAGATAAAGACAAACCAGAAGAATGCTAATTTTTGGAGCTATTGCTGCTCTCTTTGCAAATGTCATGTTTTGACTATCTGTTGCAAACTTTGGTGTCAGGGCCACAACACTGTAATGAAACTTTTATCTCTGTATGTTTGAGCCTACTGAAATAACTTGTAGACAGGTCTCACTTTCCTCACTGATTTGTATTGATTTTTTTTTTAAATATATTTTTCCTAATTTGGTGCAAAATTTCCTGGAGAAAATACAGATAGTATTATTGACTTTTTTATCTTTTGAAAGAAAACCCACTACATTGGAGGAGAATGTGATGGAGCTCAGAAAAGTACAATTTCCTTTTGTGTGCAGGTGAAATTTAATTTTTCTAAGATTCTTTACCATTACCATAGTAGGCAATCTTTTATGTTAGAAAACAAATTCTAACATCGTATCAGAGTAAGCAGCAGTTGTAATTACTTCCCTTCCACTTTTGCAAAAGTTTTTCTCTTCAGGAACAGAGCTTTGTCTAAAAATGTCTAAAAAAATGCACCAGCCAAACACAAACTTTATGTCATGTACATTAGACAATTTTAAGAGTATCAAAAATCAATCTAAAGCTAATCTAATTTAAAGGCAAATTATCTATCAAACCCAGATGTTCCTAGTGACTATTCATGTAAATATGATGTATGCCTTGTCATTGCTGTGCAGTATTTCAGATAATCTTGTAAAGTTATGCGTATTTTTACCATAACCTTTGTCTCCCAATCCCTGATTTCCTTTATCTCGTGATAATTCATATAAGAATGTCTAATGAGTCCATGTAGCAAATGATTACATTAAATTCGTCCATGTAGCAAATTTCTTTAGGCTTGTTTGAAAATTAATGGAAACCAAAATGCGTTGCAAGTAGGAACAAATAATCCTTGTGGGTGCAATTTAAACATTCTATTCTAATTCAATTCACTGTGAATGGAAGGATCAGTCAAAAAAGATCTGATATTTCTTTTCTGTACACAAATCAGGAATGAACATGAATTTTCCATAAAATATTTTTGTGATAAAATACTGGTTTATAAAAAACATAGTGGGAAGGAGATATTCCACTGCTACCATTTATTGATTAAAACTAATAATGAAGATTTTCAAAATTACTGAAACTTCCTATATGGTATATGAAAAAAACCTCCCAATCTGATTAAAAAAAAAAAAAAAAAAAAAAAATTTTTTTTTCCAAAATCAAATTTTTGAATTAAAAAAGTTAAA
>VYXF01002731.1:120162-194618 GCA_013397295.1 Polioptila caerulea | reverse complement strand
TATGTGATAAGAAAAAAAACCCCCCAAACGAATAAAAAAAAAAAAAAAAAAAAAAAAAGTTTTTTTTCACAGATCATAATTGTGTAGTTAAAAAGCTTAAAGAGAATGATAAGAACCAGTACTAAATTATTCAAATTATATGTTGGATTGAGCTGATAAGGACTTTTTATTTTGTAATTTTTGCATTCTAGTTCTTGAAATAGTCAAGGTTCTGATACCATTCTTAGAATAAAGGAAAATCATTTACCTCAAAATCCCATCAAACGTTTCAAGAGATTATTTCAAATTTAAAGGAAGAAGAAGGAAAATATATTTTATTACTTTTTCTCAGATCACAGATCCTTTTTTGGGGAACTTGACCAACATATGAATGTTTTTAAATTGTGTACTTTTTCTGAGTGCATAAGTTCTTCCCTGTGAATCGTTATCTTGCTCAAGTAATCTTTTGGGTTTTAGAATCTTCTGTGTTTATGTAGTCTTGCTATATGATTGAGAATGGATAAGGGTTTCAATAACAGTAATAAGTTTTAGATGGATGAACTTCACAGTATTTCATGCCTGTTGAAGAAATATGCTAAATTAGTGTTACATTTAAGTTTATAATTTACCATCAGCATAATATTTCAGACTTATTTTCCATTACTGCTGATAACTACTCAGTAAGATGCAGTGTCAAAAAGGAAATGAGCCGTAGCAATCTTATATATAGCAAATAATATATTTTTTAAAAGCATAATAGGGTAAAAAAAAAAAGTAGTATTATTCTTCTGCTAAACCTTCTGTCACATGCTGTGTATTGTCCCTGCTTTATGACCTTTTCAAATGACATTTCATTTTAAATCTCCACATTGTATTAGAAACTAATTTCTGAGAGTAAAACAGCATTACTTAGGTTTTATAATTAGTAAAATTAGGAGAAATTATATACAAACCAGAGGAGCTGGATTTTCAGTAAACCTCCTCTGACTACCGTAACTTTTCTTTTATTACTTTTGTGTAATGGGTTACCAGGTCAAAAACAATATAGCAACTTTTCCAAATTTTCTTTGCTTAAACTGCCAGCAGTAAGCTTCCATGATCCTCTTTCAGCCTTGTTTTTCCAGTGTTACATTAGTTTCTTCAATTTAATTTTACTCATCTGAATGATACCTAGTTCAGTAGTCATCTAGTCACCATAATGTACACAGTATTTGAATATAGCTTGTCTGAAAAAAGATGTGCATATACAGCACAAGATGAGTCCTCTGTGTTGTGAGAGGGAAGCAGGATCACAGTTCGTGAGTGAGATCATTATTGAGGTAGAGTATCTCAATTCTTATTTTAGACATTTACATTTAGATTACCCATTTTGGTGTGTCTTTCTATATTCTGTAGTAAATGGAGAAAAATACATACTTTAAGCCATGGTCCAGCTGACATATATCAGATGTCTACAGTAGTATGGATTGGATTGCACTTAAGAAGTGCTTAGATTTCTGTACTACCCATTCGATGTTTCCATAAAGATTGTCCATGAATGGAATAATGAAGAATAGACTGGGGCAAGGCAGAATCTGAATTTTGCTCTTCTAATGAGCTTAAATTTCTGGGAAGGCAGCCCAAGCCTCATCATCTTAAACTAAAATGATAAAAAGAATGAATTAAAAGAGAATAAATATTCCTTTAAAGGTAGAAATAAAGAATAATTTTTAGCTGCTGTCTTTCATATATAGATGGAATTACTTCAAATTACATCTAATTCTCTATAAAAGAAGGTATTAGGATAAAAATATAACTCAGAAAGTTCTAAAAGAGAAAACAAGAATTGCACAGTGCTGCTAAAGAAAATTATATAAACCACGTTATAATGAAAATACTACAAATTAGAAAAGCAAATGCAAAATGAAAATTTCAGAAGTTAAGTTACTCTTGCAATTGAAAGTGATATTTTCAGTCCAAGGGACATGTTTTTCACCTATAGAGGAGTAAGAAAATCCCCAACTTTTTAACATTGCTGAAACATCTGCTGAACTGTCTATTTGAATTATGTTTAAATATGCTTAAGAGCTGCATATAAGAATTTCATACTGAGATACTTTTCAGGGATACTGGATGAACATTTCTGAATTCAAACTCAGATTCAAATTCAGGCTGAGGCCCAGCTTTACAGAACCCCTTAGCTATTGACAGTCCTGCTACCTGTAACAACTAAAATACTTTTGAGGTCTGGTGACCAGTAGTTCCTGATCAAATTTTGAGATTGGCCAAGACAAAGTTTTGAAAGAAAGTTTGTAACAATTTAATTTTATTGGATCTCAATGGTTATTTTACTTTTTTTTTTTTTTTTTGTTATGCATTGACCAAAAATAAATATAGCATGAGAAAGGAGTATGAAAAAAGCATATCCGTAAAGCAGCAATGAAATAAAATCTGGATTTATTTTACTTTCTGGTAGATACACTTACTGTCTTTTAAACAGAAATTATCACTACCTCAACTCTTGTCTTAATATTTCATAACCTTAAGCCTTATAAAACTTTAACTCTGATATAAAATTTTAATAGATAGCAGAAGATGCTGAATAAGAATGTTTTGAAAAGGGTTCTTTAGCACAAAGAAAAAAGCACTGAAGTAATTGTGAATATTTCATGTTGTAAGAACTAGCTTCAATGTCAACCTTCATTTTTTGAGAAAAAAATTCCATCAAAAGGTTAGTTATAACCTTTGGAAAGGTTACTTTAGTAATACCAAATAGGGAAGCATATGAAATATTTGCAAGCCTTTTTGTTTTTAGTATGTGTGTTTCTGATGTCAATTAAAAATATCAACACTCAGGGAAAAGTGGATTTTGAAATAAACATTGGCAAAAGCTTTATCCTCCAGAAAGTATTTTAAAGGAAAAAAAATGAGAGGGAAATTATTCATATGTATTTCAGATTGAAGTCTGCAAGCCCCATTTTATTGTGAGAGTTAAATAATAACATTTGAGTTTTCAGTTCTGTCTGACTATGCCATTTTGCTTGGCTTCATTGGTTCCTCTAAAATTAGAAACCAAAGTAATGAATGACAACAAAATTTAAGAAAGTCCACTTAAATAATCATACCTGAGATCAAGAGTATTTGATCACAGCTGGATGGGTAATCCATTCACGCCAAGTTCTTCCAGCCACAAGTAGGTTGCTTAAAGCTATATGTGGTGGTACTATATTAATAAATTATTGGCCAACTAGTATGATTGATGGCTATCCAGTGTTTTTGTGTTTCTTATCCTCAACTCAGAAATAGCTTCAAGGACTGAAATGAGGCACATTTTGTATTGAGCTGCCATTTCTTTGCTTACTTTCCATGCCCCAGTTGCTCTGTAGTTTACAGCACTGTCAAATATGGGTCCCCTTATCACTGACTACACAAGTTGTGACAAGCATTAATGTGAAGGAGAGTTTTATTCAGAATAAAGGAAACAGCTTCTCAAATTATCTTTCCTTCTTCTTTTCTCTCACCCTTTTTTCTCCTGTTATTTTTTTTTTTTTCTTCTCATGCCACAGCATTGATCTGTATTGCTGTCAAAACCCTGTGAAAATACTACTTTGTAAACTGCAAACATAATAAAATTGCTGGTCATGACAAATGACTCAAGTCAGTCTTTCCTATTAAGTCCGTGTAATGGCTGCAGTTTGTACTGTGCTGTACTGAGGAATTAGAGCACAGCCTCTGCAGGAACTAACCTACCAATTTTTAACCAGAAGTAAATCAGAAAACAATGAATTGTCTTCTTCTTTAAGAGCATTCATAAAGTCTCTACTGTGCATTTTCTGTGGAGGCAAAAGTTTCCCAGATTACTAAAACCTTGTGCAGCTTCTGTGTACTAGTTTTCTTTAATCAGGTTCTGTTTCTAATTTCATCACACACAAATTGCCATGGGGACTTTGAGAAGGTTTGATTCAATAAAATGATACAAAATTGACTCTTCATTTTACATCTGCAAAGTGTGGACTTTACAGTCATTACCCATACAGACATTATCCATAACTGACAGGGATATGATGCTTACCAAGGTGTGTCATCGTCCTAAATGTATGGTATCTGATTCAAGAGATGATTATAAGAAATATTTCTTTTAAATAATATGACTGTGGGTGTACATTATGCATTCTAGGTTACATATAGACACGTACACAAACGGATTAATTTTCCATTCCCACAGAATAAAGATACTGAAAATCTCTGAAAATGAGACTGCACCTGTATTTTAAAATATTAAGAAAAGAATGGTCTTTATTGAGAGAATGGTAAAATAAAGAGGATTTGAATTAAATTACTGTCATATTACATTTTTGAGAAGTTAAAAACTCACTACCAGATTAAAGATTCCAACATTTTACTTAGTAAGTAGCTGCTAGCATATATTAACATAAGGAAAGAGTATCAAATAGTATACCATATTTATTAAGAAAACAAAATTATCCAAAATGAATCCACTTATCTTCTAAGTGGTAATAGCCAATTCTTAGCCAATTTAGAGCTGCCTATTGTTTCCCATATGTGATGGTTCTTCCCCAGTCTGCTTGATTCTGCAGTTACCGACACTGAATTTAATCTACTTTTGTTATCATTCAAATGTATTAGCCATTTAGAAACATGAGATCTTTCTCATGCCTCCATAATCAGGTTAGATGTGTCTATCGCTAATAATTTTAATAAAATATTTTATATACGTGTTTTTCTTGGGGTAAATAATTAACAACAAACCCAGAACACAGATTGTTCAGAGGTGTTTCTGTGGAGATCTCTTCAGTATGAAATATGACCATTCATTTCAGTTCTTCTCAATTCCAATCTTTTAGCTGATCATTAATTCATTAAAGATGTTCTTCTTCCTTTAAAACAGTATAGGTTCTTTCAAAGGCACTGAGGGGAGGACTTAACCGAAGTTTTATTGAAAAAAAAAGTATAGTTCATATCATAATCATATTGCAGATCCCTTTATATACTAAAACTTGTAAGCTCAGGATTTATTCCTTGTAACCCAGTTTGAAACTGTAACTTATGTATTATGTTTCTTATTTTATTTTTATACTAATTTCCTTGTAATAGAGGTAAGACAGTGACTAGACATCTTCTTACAGTTGATGTAAGAAGTTCTGCCCATTATTATGATACCAAAGGTGATTTAAGCAGTTGCTTAAACCACAGCAGATTGCTGTGTATTTCATAGAAGATTTGTGGATGAATAACAAATTATCCAGACAATTTATTGTTTTCTATATCAGAAATCCTTTTCTTTAGCAATCTCATTTTGTGACTACTTGTCAAATTTTGTTTCCAATAAAAAGAAGACATTTGGTCAGAGAACCTACACATCTTCCTCTATGACTGAACTCTATTGTTATAAGAAAATTAGAAAACATACATGAAAAAACCAAAGAAAAACTGAATGAAGCACAGCACTTTTCATATTTTCAAAACCTTGAAAAATGCATATTTTTATGCAGTTACTTTTCAGGTATGATTCACTCTTTCACTGTGTGTGATACTGCAATATTTCTGTTATCCACTTCTTGTTCTTTGCTAGAGCTATCATCCTCATTTCAAGAGAGTCTCAAAACAACAACAAAAAAAAGGAACACGCATCTGAGAATATGAAACTAAAAGATTGTTTGGTTTTTGAGCTGTCATTCTGTCAAGTTTTAAGAAAAATGCACCAAAAAAATACAAGTCCATAATAACAGAAAAATAGAATGAGAAGGAAGAATTTATTTTCTCTTTTTTCTATCCTTTTTTATAATTTTTCAGTATACGAGGCAAAGTTAGAGATACGATAAAGACGTAATTTTTATTAAAATTTAATCCAAAGATTAATTTTTTGTAGAAATGCATAATTATGAAATTAATTATATTTAATTTCTGTTATCAGATGTTTAATAAAGACTGTTTAAAGCTCAGCATATAGCCTTCTGACTTTGTTAGTACAAGGAGATAATGTGACATCTCACACATAGATAATTTAATGCTCAGTGAAGCTCATTTGAGCTACTCAAGTTTTACCATTTATTTGGGAAAAGGATTAGCTTCCTCATTACATTACTCATATATAACAAAGCATCTTTGGGAAGTTTTAAAGGAGGGAAGGAAAACATTTAAATCATTTAAAGTCATTTAAATGCTATTTAAATGTTCTCTGCATTTGGTTATTCCCCATGTGAAAGGTCTACTGAAGTATCCTATCACCTAAGATAAAGGCCAAAGTTCAGGAGACAGTCCACACCCAGGACATACATCAGGACATGAGCATGTCTGTTCCTGACCAGGTTGGGTGTCTAAGCTCTCTGAGTCCTGGGACTTCTGGCTGGTTGGCTTTTATTTATTTAACTTCTAAGTTACTTAGCAGAGAGTAATATGCTTTAATGCTGGAATTCTGATAAATACTACCGTATAGCCATATTACCTCTTGAGTATTCTGGAAGTTTCTGATAATGCAGAAAAGTAGTATGAGAAAGAGTGTCTCTCTTTTGAACAAATCAGTTCAAATAGTTTGTTTATTAATCTTTCAGTGTCTATGTTTGTACAGTACTGTAACTGATAAATAATTGCAGAATTACAAGAACTTGAAATATGATGGTGAATTATGCTGCTTATGAATTCTGTGCCCAAAATTTTCTTATGAAAATTTTAGGCAAATAGTAATCAAAAATAATTCTTCAACAAAATGCAGTCACCTACATTGTAATTTTATTTCCTTTTCTAGGAAAGTTTGAACTTACCTCTGAATTACTTATGAAAGATTGTCTTTATTCTTTAAAAGGTTGTTTTGTAGTATTATTTGTGCTGACTAAAGGATTATAAAGGTCTTCATAAACTTAATAGGCTAGATTAAAAGCATAAGTAGGGAATTATGCAATCACATTTGGTTTCCTGTTCACTTTTAAATGCAGCTACCAGGAAAAAATCCAAGTAACTTACAGGAGACAGCTAACATGAATCACAGGCAAATCTCATTAACATAAATATTTTTTTAGGTTAGTTATATCTGGATATGCATGCATATATATACACATACATGTGTGTCTATATGATCAAAATACACTTTTTTTTTAGTGGAAACTCTTTATGGGAAATGGGCTTGGATGTTTTTACAGTAACCATTCACTTCTGCCCACTAACAATCATTCCTCCCCCTCACAGAGGGCTGAAAGACTGAGGAAGAGGAGATTAAATAACTCCATCCTGTCCTGTAGAGAATACCAGAAAGTTCAAGCATATCCTATGACGCATACCTAGAAAAAAATGAATTAGTTTTAGTAAAAAATATTTTTTAAAACTATGCAGTGCAATAATGCTGTAAATTGTTCCTATAATTGATAAAAAGACTGCTGCATTCACTGCAAAAATTCCCATGGGCCTCGTGGAGTTTTAAATGAAGAATTCATATCTAGAAAGCCTTACTTATTTCAAAATAGAGCATATGTGTTGCTATTTCAAAATAAATTTAATGTGTTAAAATTTTATTTTAAGAATAAGATATATACATAAAGTATTAGAAAATGTGTTTATTTTTTGTTGTTTTGCAGCACTTAAGATCAATGTTTTACTGAATAGATGAAAATATTTTAAAATATTTATATAATAATAATTTATGAATTCTTTAATAATTGTGATTTAAATTAAATAATAAATCAAATATTTGGAAATACCATGCTAATTGTTTTGGCTCTCAGAAAGATACTATTTATGAATTTATGCCAGCCCTGCAATGCTATTAAAAGTACCATCTTGACTTCAATCTAAGAAGCATTATGTTACCTCTACAGTAGATCAAGTTTTTAAACTGTTTCTAATTATACTATTTATACTACATTAACTATCAAAATTTAATTAAGAATGTACTTGTTTTCCTTAGTGAGATCTTTCATTAACAGTATCTTCATTTCAGTTGCTCTTCAATACATAGGAAAAAACTAAAACATACTTATGATTCCTTGTAAACAAGATTCTTACAAAACAGCAATAATATTTTCATTTCTGAAAATTTTATTTGCAACTTCTGACTACTGAACCAAACAGAACTGAAGAAGCCAGTCTTCTTCCTTCATAGAAGCTTTACACAACAGTAGAGTAAAAAGGGAACTAATAATTGAGGGTTTAACTTTTTAAAATGGCTACTAATGTTCAGGATGCTCTGTAAACAAAACCAGAATATGGATTCACCAGAAAGGCCTCATAAAGATACAAGTTGAGGTCCTTATTCTATAAAGTATGACAAGATGTTAGAAGTTATCAGTGTTGTCAATAAGTAAGGTAAAGTGTGCACGTTGTGGGTTTTCTTTACACCGCTAAATAGGGAAGTGAGAGGAAAAGTTGTTTCCCTCCTATGTATCTCCCCACTCTGTTCACAAAAGAGCCCATAATGGCCCTTAGCCTTGCCTAAGCACATGCCTGGCTTTAGGCATCTAGTTGAGGCATAAAAGTGAGGAATACAAGAACTTGCCATAATGGTACTAGAAAAAAGAAAAGGATTTCCAGGTAATCTAGCACATTTTCAGTCAATTACAGCAGCTGAGTGTGATAAGTGGAGCCTTTCCTCATTAGCACCTTCAGCTTTGTGACTCCTTCAAAGGGTGGCAAGAGAAAAATAAGGGAACATATGGTAGTGCTGTAAAAGGTACAGAATCAATCTCTCTCGAGGGAGGTCAGGGTAGACTGAGAAGTTGCTCACAACTAATCTATTCACTTTAAGCAATTCTCTCAGGTCAGTATTAGGCCACAAAATGTGGAATCCCACTTGAAGGAAACATAGTTGCATACTTCCATGAGTCCAAGATTATTACAGAAAATAAGATTTGCTGTGGTATTCAATTTCTTGTAGTTTTGTCTTGCCATCTTTCCTTTGTTCTACCTTCACATGAGCCTATGATATGAATATTAAAGAAAGGTACAAGTAGAATTCAAAGTCAGGCAGATGAAGTGACATTTAGAAACAGCTTTGTTTTTATTACAGACAAAAATCCAAACAGGTATAGATTTTTATATTCTAATTTAAGACCATAAATCTCCTACCTTTTAATGAGATTGTTACTGTGACTGATTGTTGTTATTTCAAATACCTTTTTGAAAAATATGTGACGTTTTAGAAACTCAGAAACAATCATGCATTTTTCTGCTAATTAAACTGAACCAATTTGGTGTGTCAGCCACCTTTAATTGAGAGTGTTCTGCATGCATATGGGTTCAATACTGCAAAGTTGTCATCCATTAAGATGCTTTTTCTTAGCATAATATCAGGATAAACTGAGTCAGTGTGCCGAATGTAAACATGAATAAAAATATAAAAGCAAATTGATGTCCTCACGCATGAGCATATGTAAAGCATTCCAAGGAACAGCACTCTAAAAAGGCACTCTTTGGAGATGTACTGAAATGTTGTAATAGTTATTTCTTGTTTAAAAATGGACTGGCAAAAAAATGTATTTCTAAACCAAACGGGAGGCCTGCAGACACTTAAATGTTACTGAGTTAATAAATCCAAAGTAAATCTAAACTGCCACATATTGGAAATCCCTGAATTAGGGCTGTCCATTAATGTCTTAAAATTTTCTATGCATGGATTGAAGCAAATGGACTCTCCCTTCCCTTTTACTGTTTTCTCTGCCTTAAGGATTGTTGATCAATCTGTCAATCAACAAGTATTGCAGGTACTCCTTTAGAATAAAATTTGTAGCTAAGCTTGTTATCCTTAAGCTTTAAGCTAGAATTGCACACAGTTGTACTTAGGCAGCTAAATGTCAACATGTCAGTCAGGCATTGATCTGTGTAAGTCTCTTCAAACATCTCTACTAAGAGACTTTCAAAACAGCGTCACTAATATTTCATTCAACAGAATAAAATACTTTTTATCGCTGTTTTTTTATTTCATGTGATTTTTAGAGCAAGATAATGCCCTTTGCGATTCTGATACAGAGAATATACTTTAGAAATACTTCTTTATTTATCAGTCCCATGAAGTGGTGCATGGGAAATCATAATATTGTCATGTGTTTGTTGTACAAGACACCTGATGGTTTGTGTGCCACCGTCTACCAGCTATATACAAATAACTGCTGAGGATGACAGTTGTGGTACTCCCACTTAGCAGCTTTGGCAGGACCCTCTCAGCATCAACAGAATGTCTTAAAGAACATTCATGACATGTGAGCAGTTAGAGGAATATTTATCCACTGACTGCCCTGTATATGGCTCTTTGAGCCCCAAGCAGTGTCCGTAGTTAATGAAATGAGGAATTCCTTTTTGCAGGCTTTACAGAAATCCAAAGCTCATAGCTCATATTAGTTATAATTCCTGTTGCATAGCTGGATGCAAGTTCTCATCCACATAAATGCTGTTGGATTTTGCTAATTTTATTAAATATATTACTAAGAGTGAGCAGTAGCAATGTAACTATTAAACTCAAGAAATATAATTTTGTTTTTCTTTTGCACTTGATGGTCAAAACAATGACTGCTCCAGTTCCTTCTTTATGTAATTTTAAATCTTTTTACTGGCTTTTCAGGAGCAGTAGAATTTTAATTGCAACTTTTGACCACTGAACCAAACAGAATTGGAAAAGCCAGTCATTTTACTTTACTTCAGTTCCTGCGATGCAGACATTTGAATGTGGTCAAGCAATTAAGCATACATTGTTAAAAAAAAGCCAAATAGTGCATTCAGAGAGCTCATAATGTCCTTGAAAAAGGAAATGTCTGTAAATGTCCAGATGAATACTGCTCTTAGCTTCACTAAGAGATAAGTTCAGGCTCCCCTGCATAGATATCTAGAGGCATTTGACATGCCTTAAGATGTCTGATATATGTTCTATGGGGTTGGCAGGTATTATACAGGATCTAGAGGAGACCATTCTTTATGTGATGCCATCTGAAGACCAGACAAGACATTTGAGAGCATCTTAGATTGCTTCAAGATGCTGGGATATGGGCAGCTGTACTGATGCCTTATAGCATAAAATAAAGCCACCTTTATACTCAAGGTGTCAGTAAGTCAGTACTTTGTCAGTAAGAAATAATAATTTTAAATATACAGATTTGTCTTGTATTTGCTTGGTGAACAAGTGTATTACAGAAAAGATAATTTCATAATCCCACATGTGAATTACACATTTTACTAATTTCTCTATTTTAAAACAGCATAATAGGGTGATAATTAACACTATATTAACAAAATACTTGTTTCCTACTTAGACACATTCAGCAGCCTTTGTTTCTAATATTAAAAAACCAACCAAACAAAAGACCCCCAACATATCAAAGAAGATATAAACTGCATTGTAATATGGTTTTGACTATTATAATTTATTTTCTGGGGAAAAAAAAACCTTTATGAGCCACATCATACTGTGATTTATGGTGACATAGCACAATTACAGTATTGAAAAACAATGTTCCAATAGAGGAATAAAAGTTGTTAATTGTAGTCATGAAAAGAAAAAAAAAAAGATTCATATATCACACCTGTTTCCATTCATTATTTTCTTGCCTGTACTCTAACATATCAGACATGTTATTTAATTTTTGCTGTGTTTCTTTATATAAGTTCTTCACTTAAATTGGTCCGTCCATCCTGAAGTTATTCATGCTATGTATTCACTTCAGATGCCTTGAAATTTCAAATCTAGGGTACATTTTTTGATTATTTCACTTTCAAGAGACACTCTACTACAAAGGTTTATTTAATGGGGTGCTCATTGACTATGTTACTTGAAAGAAATACTGCGTCTTACTTCAGGAGTTTGAAAGCAGCAAAGGAGTGATGGATTTATCACAATTAAATCAAGAAGGGATCATTGCATAGGGTCACACATGGAGCACATACACCGAATTTCACTGAGGTGCCTTTATTCTCAGTGAATAAATACTAATCTTATAAGGTTGTGATCAAGAGATAAAGCCCATCCTCCTATCACCTGTAGTTGAAGAATAAATCATGTCTAATCAATCTCTTTGTTAGATTAACTTTCTCAATTAATTAAAACCCAGGAAAGATTTTGGCACTTAAGCTCACTGATAAATGAACTATTGATATATGATATAGGTGTAATCTGCCTCTGGTAAGTGTTCAATTGCTTAAAAATCAATCACAGGATAGTTACTAAAGATTTGTTAGCTAAAAGGACATTTTTTACAGTTATGTTCTCAATCCAGTTTCATCCACTATTTTAATTGCTTGAATGATAAAATAAAATTTAATGCAATCTGCAGGTGAAAGACAAAAGACATTAAAAATTATTTCAAATATAAAAGTCTGATCTCTCATTGATTCTGAACCATTTGGAAGGAAAAAGGAAGCAAAAAGAAAAAAAGGAGAAATCTAGATTTTGAAACACAAGTCTCACACGCACAAGCAAATTACCCATAGGTATTGTTTTACTAATCACAGATATGTATATCTGACAACAAATGCAAGGTAATTTGTATTAGCATATTTCTCTTTCAACAATGATAAGCTATCCCACGTTTCTGGTGTCTGTGGCTAAGAATTGAAATTTTGGTTAGCTAATGTGTACTGTCTTTTGGGAACATGTTTGGCCTGAGATATAAACACTGAAAAAGATATGACAGATATCTCTAAATCTCATTCACTAAGTAGTTTTGAGTTTTGAGAATTATCCAGACATCTTTCAGCAATTTTCTAGGTTTTCTTAGTTCTTACTAGGCAGATGGTTAATTTTCACTATTTAAAAATTTATTTCCTTTTAATTTATTTAATCACTTTTATTTTGGCTCTTTGTCTGCTATATCAGAATCATATATCTTCCCAGTACAGTTTATATAATGAGTGTTTCTCATGTCTCTTGCTTGGCCAAATACATCCAAATGATGAGCACTTGTATGGTTCAGCAGAACCCCTCTGACTCACCCTCATGAGGAATGCACCCTCACGTAATTCACAGAGTGCACCAGGAAGACCAGGAGCAAGAGTGCCACCCCTGCCACCCGTGTTCTGAATTTATCAGACTATTTAGTGTGCAGTTGAAATAATCTGCCTTGTGTTCCTAAGTGACATGAGTGCACAAATGCTGTCTAGATACCAGTGCAATTTGAGAGACACAAAGTCCTCAGCCTTCCCCAGCAAGCTGATGCCAAGTCTCCTAAGCAACCTGCTATGACTTGTTTACTCTTCCCGTGCCTTCCATTAGCCTTCACGACCTGCTGTTCCAAGGACACTGTGAGTTACCTCTGAAGTGGCACCTCCTGCTGCACAGCTGATGTGCATATGTGTCTCCTGAGTACTGACACTATCATTGCACAAAGAAATGCACTGCAGCAATATTGCATGTGAGAAAATAAGGAAATGAGATACCAAATTAGTGTCTTACTGTAGCTTCTTTTGAGACCACAATAGCAGTCTCCTTCTGGAGTGGGAGTGTCTTTTCTCACCACTGTATCCCAAATCACACTACATGCTAGTTCAGTTATTTGGTGCTGTGAACATTTCAGAAGAACTTACAGGTGTCAAACTCACAGCTGTCATTATTTTTATGAGTCATCTTCCTTTCTGATAAGTCAGCCTCTGTTCTGCAGGCTCACCTTTCTCCCTGTCTGACATCTGCTTGTCATCATCGACAGCAACAAGGGTTGCAAGTACCCACTCAGTTGTCCTCTTCAGTAGCATTGAGTTTCTGCTTGCACTTGTCATTAACTGCAGGAAAAGGACCAAGAGCTCACCGTGCGGAGCAGGACCCCAGACACTGAAACCAGCTGGAAAGGGAAGAAATGGTAGAAAAATATGTGGTATTGTTATTGACAAGCTAAGATACTTCCACATAAAAGCTCAAGAAAGGAAAATTAATTCTCCCTCAAAATTTGTGCTATCCTAAGACTATCCTCTCTTACAGTTTAGGGTGCAGTTCTGCACTTACACGTGTGTATATGTACACACAAGAGATATTTGTGCAGTGCAAGTGCAGTGCAAACTGTTTTGGTGAAAGTCACTGTCTACATCTGGATGAGGTCTGCACTGTTACGATTTTTTTCTAAAGAAAGAAAAAGGAAATCTGGAATTAGATTTTTTTTTTTTTTCTTTAGGAGTTCAGAGCACTCTGACAAAGCTATTTACCACACAGTGAAAAACCTCTGCTGCAATTGTGACAGTGAATTTATTCCTCTGCTTATCTGCTCTCTCTTTCCATACAGACAGTGATGATAGAACTTATTTTTCAAGAGTAAACAGTTTTTTTACTTGCCTTTTTTTATTTATTTATATTTTTCAGCTTTATTATGGTGTTGTTGTGGCATTTTTATTTTTTTTTTAATCGAGATTTCGGAAATCTTTGCAAGAAACAATCCTCTAATAAGGATATAGGTTTCTACTTTATAAGATACAGCTAGATAGCAAAGTAAACAATCAATCTGTGGATCATCTGTTTTCCCAGTTCAGCATATTTTCCCAGGAATCAGCATGATTCCTGCCATAACAGTACTTAATGAACCAGCACTTCAAAGCCCTTTTATTTGTTGTTATTTTGACCACTGGTAAGTAGGCTATTGCAACTAATGCTTCACTGTGGCCAAATCTATCAGAAGGAAATGACAGTCCATATAGTTTTATGTAGTCAGCAATGAATTTCACAGAAGCTTAATGGTTTGAGTTTTTTTCTAAAAAAAATCAATTGCAGCTGAGCAATCCTGTATTTTTGCTGTTGCTGTTGTTAGATCTATGCTGAATGATTTCCACAAGTTAAGAATGCACATGCCAAACAGAAACTGTTTCATTAGCATAAATGCAGTTTTGTTTTAAAAGAGATTATGATTTTATAGCTAGATCATATTAACAAATGTAGATAGTAATAAGTAATTTATGCTACTACTTGTCCTCATCAAACTCATTACTGCAGAGTTTTTCATCCCTCTCCCTAATCAGAAATATGAAAAATTCTCCCAAAAGACCTTCTTCATATCTATTCCATTTTCAACCCCCACAACTGAAATTTTCCTATAGAAAAGTAATGAGAACAAGCTCACAGGACATGGAGTAAACAAGCTCTGGAAAACAAGCTCCAGCTTTCAGTTGCCATTTTATTCAAATTAGTAATTTCTCAAGGTCAAAGCATAATTTAAGTGCATGGAGTTCCCTGTGAAAAAAACAATAGAGAACAGGGGGTAGTAGAATGGGAAGAAAAAATAAACCTTACAGAACATTTTTGTAGAATGGCCTTTTATTTCAAACAGAAAACAATCAATGAGTTGCTTTAAATTTTTCACCTTCCTGAGCTTCAAAACTTGGTCTTCAGAAATGGTTTTACTGCAAAAGTGTATCATATTTTTGGGAGAAGGGTGGTCAGGGACTGCTGCCTAAGGGGAGGTCTATAGTGAGCAGAGGGTGACCACAACGTGGACGCTGGTGGGGTACAGCCCCAAAGGTTCTGAACACAACAGACAGAGCCCAGGGCTTGTAACTGGGTCTGTTGCTAACCCCAACACAGCAAACAAGGAACCACAGCCAGGGTGCTTCAGGCAGATCAGGACTATAAGGAGACAAGGCCAGAGAAAGACCTGGAGACAAAGCTACAATAAAGACAGGAATGGAGTTTACTTTTAAAACTATTCCATTTCTTCTTTCATTATTTTAAAATATGAACGATATTCCTGCATGCCTGCAAAATCAGCAATAACTCAGAAAACTAGAATCAAGCCTATATGACCACCAGTCTCTGTAGACAGTAGAAGGAAGAGTGCTGCCTTCCAGTTTTTATTCCCCCATGGAAACAGTCTTAAGGTGATTGTGGGTTCTTCAATTTAGATCTAGTTTGAGACATTGGAAATACTGTCAGGACTAAAGGCATATAAAGGAGATTAAATATATCCATAAAAAATTCTGAGCAGGACTGAGAAAGAAAACAATATTTTAAGTGTTATGAAGAAATATAGTTTGCTGATGTCAGAATCTGGTAGGCAGAGCATTCTGAAAATAAAGCAATGATATGCCCAATATGGGGCATTTGTAAGTTTTCTTTCATTGAAATGCTATCTGATCTGATTTTAATTTATGAGATGTTAATAATGAACTATTAAAAGTAAATAATAGGTAGCAGACATAGTAACAATATGTTTATTAAAAGCGAAATTCTTGATCAAATCCTTGAGGTAATCTTTAAAAAAAACCAAAACAGAACGTTGGAGAATATGTAGATGTCTAAGGAAAAGTTTGTTTCTTCTAGTAGTTCAAAAGGCCAGCTACATGTTACAGACTAGTCCTATTTTAATCCTAAGAAAATATTAGAGAATTTGATATCGTATGCACTATGAATTAAGTACTTCAAAACAAAAGAGCTTTGTGAAAGATAAGTTTTATCAACTCAATTACTTATCTGTCTTCAAAGGAAGAAATGGATACAATCTTATAACACACTAATAATACATTTTGGTACCTGTAAGGTTTTATGTTAGTCTTTCATAAGATTCTAATTTAAATGAAAATAGTTGGGTGGGGGTTTTTTTTACCAGATAAATGAAGTATGACTTGCATCGAGTTCATTAATTTTCTCTGCTCTAGACTTTATGCTGTCAACGTGCATAAATATATAATTATTTTAAAGATAATATATAAATATATTGATGCAATGTGTAGATGATTCTGAGATTATAGAATCTTACATAATATTTACAAAATAATATGGTCAACATCTGTGCTAGTAATGGAATAATGCAAAGGGAATCTTTTAAATACAAGCTATTTCAAGGTAACCATGTATATCTGCTAAGAATATAAAATATATTCCTATGATAGGAAATAGAATACTGGAAAATAAAAGTAATTTGAAGTGAGGATCAACAAATTTTGAATGCAGAAAGAAGAAAAGATTAAGTAAGAAAATATATGATGACAATGACGCCATCACAAGAACTACGCATCCTATGCTGGTATGTGTTTTGAGGAGAACATGGGTCTGAAAACCAAACAAAACAGAGCAAAATCTTTAGAGAAACAAAGAAGAATGATCTGATACTTATGCATTAGAGAAAATTAGTAAGCAGGGTAATTTATTTTCTTGACTGGAAGAGAGGATTTACAAAGAATTTGATCATGACCCAAATATTTGTACACAGAAAAGCATTTTCTTGTGCACCCTAGTCTTTGTAAAGCATAAGAATCACCATGTGATTTCTGACTTTCTGGATTTCACAACTGGTATTTGAGTAGTAAATCCTGAATCCTTTCTGAGCAAGAAAAATAAGTAGGAATATTATTTACTTGAAGCATGTGTGTTTCTACTGAACTCAACTGAGTTCTTGTGTGTTTTTACAGATGACTGTGGGGAATTCAGTGCTAAGCTGCTGCATCATTCCCTTCTGCATCATATAATGTGTTCCCATATGTATGGCTGCATTCATCTTCATATATGCTTCTGCTCTTGCTATCTGTTGCTCTCAGGCATGTTGGTAAATATGCTTTTAACAACAGCTTACTGTAGCTTTGACTTGGTAAAATGTGTCTTCCAGGGATATTAGTAACAGTTTGGACTCTAGAAAACATTCAAGGAGGCATAATCAAGGAGGCAGGTCTGAGTCAGCTTGGAAGCTCCTGACAAATGTGCACAATAAATAAAGAAGCTGTAGATTTATATATACTTGGAGATAATAGTATTTTTTCCATTTATTCTTTTCCTTGCATATTGTGGCAACAATGAGATTGTTTCAGTTTTCTGTTTCTGATGCCGACAAATTCCATGTATATTGAAAGGAAATAGGATCCTTAATCAAATAAAATGTGTTAAATGTGAAAAGAACATAGGATTTTTTTCCCGCTCCAACTCCCTCCACCCCCCATTTGTGTTGTCACTATTGAGTCTTTTTTTAGAAGAAGCCAGAAATTTCTTATGTAGAATCCCTTAAATAACATAATTACACTGACTGGTAGAGGCATGGGATCTGAGGTGTATCAATATTACCCAGTTCTGCCTTGTCTCCAGAGAAATAATGAAAAGGGGAAAGAGACAGGAGAAAAAATAGAGAGAGCACCATTTATACTTATCTCTGATTCTCATTATTCCTTTACTGAGAGACCATTTTTCTAATGAAAAGCATGCATCTCAAGCCACTGTAAAGGGTTTTACTTCAATGATTCTAGAAAAAATATTTAGGTAGGGTTTTTTGTTCTTAATAGGTTATAATTAATTTCATGAAATACAAGATTTAAATGAAGAGAAAGGATGGTGCTGTTGTTGAAAAATTGTACTAATATACAGGAGATTTAAGTTTCGGTTTTTGCTTTACTTCAAGCTTTCAATGTAATTTTGCGGACAAGTCACTTAATCTCAAAGCTTCCACATGATCTGTAATATAAAAATATTCTTGTTTTTTTTTTTATTATGCTTGAAGGGTAGTATTATTCTATAACATATGCTTTTAAGCTCCTTGAAAATAATTTTTTTTGCCAAATGTTGCAAAAGATGTAATTCTACATCTTTGTAAACTCTTTATATTTTGGTAAACTGCCCTATAACTTAAAAAAAAATGAGAGGCAAAAAAAAATTACTGTAAAAGAATAGTTCTTTAAGAATCAGAAGAAATCTGATAGAACCTTCTTTTCATATCAGAGGATTTTCTTAGGATACAGCTATGAATGCTGACGTGTACACACATGTAGGCATTCTCGTTTCTTCTACAGCTGATCTGTTGAAACTTGTTTTAAAGACAGGGAGTACCTGAATCCATATTTGGAATTGTGAAATGGTTTGGGATGGAATGGACCTTAAAGATCCTTTAGTTCCAACCCCCTTGCCATAGGCAGAGGCACCTTCAACCTTCCGGGTTACTCAGAGCCCTATCCAACCTTGTCTTGGACATTTCCAGGAGTGAATGGAAATGGTAACATTGTGATTTGTATGCACTACCAGTGAAAATGTTAATTATTCTGATAAAAGACCTAACACTGAGAATATTAAGTAATTGTGCTGCCAAAGGCTTTTTCTCACCATAAGTTATGTTTAAATTACAATTGGTAATCTTTCAAATATTTGATTTTTTCTTTATTCTTTCCAACATGTAAACAAATCAGCAAACTAAAATCTTCAAATATGACAGAGTAAAAGTCTGGTACAAGTGAAAATGAAGTCTGTGGTTAAATATAACTGCAGCATACAATGTCATGATTTTTAACTGCTGTACGTTGACCTGCTCTTTGGCTGTGTATTACATGAATTTGTCTATTAATGTTTGCCCTAAACAAAAGAAAGAAAGAAAAGAAAAAACTGATGACACATAAACTGCTTCTTTACTCATAATGGATAAACAAAAGAGAGCAATATGACACCCAGCAAAAGACACTGGAAGGATATTGGCAATGGGGCAGATTCTTGAGGAATAAAATAATGTACTTGGATTAAGATCAACGCTTGCAAGTGTAGATTATTTATAATTCCTGTTCATCATCTGTTCATCGTTTTCTTTTTTTTGTTAAAAGATTTTCTTAAAAAAAAAAAGAAAATGTGTTCTTGGTTTATTGTTTTGGTTTACAAGACTGGTTTTTAATCTAAGAAGGCACATTTCANTGTTCATCGTTTTCTTTTTTTTGTTAAAAGATTTTTTTTAAAAAAAAAGAAAAGGTGTTTTTGGTTTATTGTTTTGGTTTACAAGACTGGTTTTTAATCTAAGGCGGCACATTTCAATCAATGGAGAAAACTGCTCAAAATTCACTTTCTCCAAAGAGCAGTGTTGCTTGATCTGAACAAGAGTGCTTCATAAAGGCATAAAATCAGATATGCATAAAGATCATGAAGAGAGGAGATACTCTTCTAAGCCATGTCATTCAACATTTATACCAAAGCATAATTGTCTGTTTAGAGTATCCACTTATGTATTAAAACAGAACTTTGAATTAGTTACATTCTGCCAAGGAATCTTAAGGTTTTGAAATGGTTAATTCTAAGTAGTAAGCAAGTATTGTGGTTTTAAAGAAAGGTAAAAGTAATGAGGTGATTCAGTTGAGCTGAAAAGTGAATACTAAAGACATATCTGTGGAAGGGCAGATAGCTTTGAAGAAAAATAATTGGAAAAAAGTGATTATGATTAGAAGGATTAAAGTATATTTAAATATGTGCAGTAAATTAGACAATAAACGTGTCTTTCCAACATTTGTAAAAGGAGTTGGGTTGTTTCTGTCAAAGATGTGTTTGCTATTGACAAGATGGTATAGAACATCTTAAAGAGCTTTCAGAGATTAACTGTGAATGCCAGCTTGAATCCTCTAGAATATATATCTTTTCAATATACATAAAATGTATGTGCTAAAGAAAAATCTTTTAAAAACACATTACAAGCTTGCAGGGAATAACTCAAGTCACCTGATGGCTATGTCTTTATTTCTACAAAGCCTAAAACTTGTGTTGGGAGGCTGGGGAAAATACTGTTTCTGGTCCTTAGTCTTGAAGTAAAGCATCCCAAAACGACATGTTATTGTAATTAATTTTTTTTCCTCATCCAACATTAAACTTGGCATTGTATGCATTAAAAATTCAAGACAAATTATAAAGGCAGAGTTGTGAAAATGCAGTGTAGTAACAATTTCATGTTTAAGAAGCAGAATTTGTCATGACTCTATTTCAAGTGACCGTGGTTTTGAAATGTATAAAATGAGCAAAAGTAGCTTGAAGTACAATGATACAGGCTTTTGGCTTTTTGTTCATGTGTAAAGTGGGACAACTATGAATGGACAGCAGAGGAGATGCTGTTACATTTTTGTTCAGATAGATGTAATATCACTTATGGATAATGCTGTATTTCAAGCTTAAGGACATATCAAGTTCCTAACTGAAATTCCTTCTACACCATCTTCTCTAGAGTGATAAGCAACATGTTTCAGTCACATGAGGTAACATAGTCAATGTCAGTTGTCAGTGTTGTCTAGAGAGGGCTTCCAGTTCAGAATAGTGTGTAATCACATGAACAAGAAGCTTTCCTGGGCTGGAAAGCTGCAGAATCCAGGGCTTTTGGTGTAAGACCCACATGTCCCACTGTCTGAGGAGTTTCCTCTTACCCTGAGCCATTGCAGACTGTTACTCTTTACAGCTTACTCTTACAGGAGTCAATGATGTTAAAGGTCTTTTCCAACCTAAGTGATTCTTTGATTAGTTAGTCCAGAATGAGTACGTTGTGAGGGAGTCTCTCTTATGCTCTATGACTATCTTTTTCAATCCTACAGCATAAGGAAATTCAATCTCATTTCTTTCATTGATACTTCCTGCTGGCTCAATTAATTGCTCTAGCCTCTTGTTAACTATTATGAAACAAATGAGTTTTTCTGTCTTCTACAACTCTACCTGTAGGTGCACTTACTAGTTTCATTTCTGGAAGTGATAGGCATACTGTTAGGCATCTCATTATATCTACGAGTGTAATGAACTCTAATTTAGGCTTATATCCTTTGGATTTTGTTCAGCCTGCAGCAGATTTTACCTGGCATCATTTTCTTACCAACTTAGCCCTCTTTGGTCAGTCAAGGATGAACTGATGCAAGGTTACAGTATCTGCTATCTTGGTTTTTAAAATCTGCTAGATCTCTGGTTTTACAGGTCAATCAGCCAGCCTTGTTGCACACATTTGCAAAATTTCTATAAGAGGCAGGTCACTGCTGAGACAGTATTTCCAGGAGTAAAGAGAAAGGGTAAATTTATGTTTGTTTCAGCCATTGACAGGGCATGGCAACAAGCAGCTGTTAAGTTCATTAGGGGTCATTTCATATAACACGTTTCATCTGTGAATGAGTATCCTTTTAGGCAGCATAATAGAGCTTGATGGGAAGGCTATATTGGCTGTGTTTTTGTGTCCTTAGGTTTAAAGGGTTTAAAGCTCTAGAGTATAATTATTTGGAGTTAGTAATTTATCAATGAGAGCTGGAATTGAATTAAGGTGCAAAGTTCATTTTAAAACATAATATGAATGTGCTCTTCTGTTTCATTTGGTTCCAAGAGTAGAATAGTTGATGGTTAGGTATGTAAGGATAAGTACTTTACCTTGATTAATATGTGTATGTTATTAAAACATCGTTAAGGCAAGAAGAACCTTTTTAATTTTAGTTAGGTTTGGGGTTAATTTTTAGTTGGGAAGGATAAGGATTAGATTTCAATTGAATTTTTTTAATTGACTTTTTTTTTCTTAACAATAGTAGCTTATATTTCCAATTAAATTTTTATTATAAAATCTACCAGCATTTAAATGTTTATCCATTTCATCAGAGAGTACAAATGTTTGGTGTATAATTGTTTTTTCATGCCAAAAACTTTAAATAGATTAAGTAACTGTATAATCCTTTTAAAATCAAGTAAAACTTTTTGCCAAAGATACAGAGTAAATTAATTTTAAAAGTAAAATTTACTTCATAGTAGTATAAAACTTTATGTATCCCAGAAGTTGTCTACTAGATTTGAAGCTCTGACACATAGCAATTTGATGTGTCAATATTATAGTTATGCAAAAATCTATTCTTAGTCTGCCCATTCTAAATTATTCCACAAATCTAGATGTAAAATTCACCTGTGTTATTGAGTAAGCACTGACAGTGTAAAGTGCATATTGGATTGTACAGGAAAACCTTACCAGGTGGATAAATGTTACAAGCTCTGAGAAGTTAGGAGTCTTAACTTTCCCTTGCTAATAACTGGCATTCTCTTTTCCCCCTTCCTTCTTGGAGAGGCTCTCTGGGTGAAGAACGACAATGTGCTCGTAAAGAAGTGTGAACATTCAAGTATATGGCTATTTTTACCTAAATACATTAATCTAAGTCTTTTAATGTGATTCATATGCTTTGATTTTTAAATGTTATTTTCCATACATAGTTTGTATTATTGTTCTTTAAGTTGGCTACTTGGTTTAAGGTACTTAAGCTAGTTGATTGTGGGCTTTGAGGCTAGTTTGTCTGTAGCTTAGAATAATCTGCCGATATGTTTGAACACAAAGGCTTTCAAGAATACACAATATGAGATTTGAGACAAATCCTTTTTCTTACTGTAAAAAATCCTCCAAGAACTTTCAAAATATAATCCCTCCCACTGTCAAAATACTAAACCCTGTTGCTTCTCACCTCAAGCCGTGATGGAACACAAAGAAAAAATCTACTCAATGATCCTAAGCGTCTTTTCCAACCTAAGTAATTTTCTGACTGTTTCAACTATTGTAAGGTACAGTTTCTGATACATTTCGTTTACTAATATGGGTGCAGCTATTGAAACTTATTACATTTGGTTGCATTTGGTTTTACATTATTTACAGAAAATTCAGCACTTTGCTAAACTACAAACATGATCTGGTTAATTCTGGTATTTGTTGCTTCATTTTTTCTTAGCCAGGTAGTGGATTTTTTAAAATGCCACTTCATGTGTTGATGACAAAACTTCTCCATTACTAAAATGAAGTTAGTAATGATAGCATTTCTTTTAAAGAACAATGATGTTGAATGTGCAGACTTTATCTAGATAATATTTGAGTTTAATACAAATATTAGGTTGGTAGGAATAAATTAGTATAAAAGGTCATATAAAGTAATAATATGCTACATTAGTGTTAATCTTTTAATCTGTTCTTGTTTTCAGTGTGAGAAAAATAAAGCAGTCAGTTGCTTGCATATTCATGCCTTTCCAAAGTGTATCACATATGAAAAGGCCTTGTAAGAAATTGATTTTTTTCATTTTTCAAAGTTAGGTGAGCAAAAATCTCTGGCTGAGAATAGTTTGACATAAAATCCAATTGAGATAATGCTGCCATGAGTTCATTAACTGAACTTGGCTGAACTGATGTACACTGCATTACTGGTATCTTCTGAGAGCTGATGTCTTAACCATACAATCCTTGAGACCTGTAATACCATCTTGAACTGTACCTGGAATTTAATAGGCAGATGGTGTAGCTTACAATGCAGTCAGATCACAATGCATCCTTGGAAGTTTGGGATTTTTTCCTTTCAAAGCATTGTTAAGAATAACTAATTACAGCTGTCTAGGCTAGAGGAGGTCGAAAAGCCATGCTCTGATCTGATGACTATGGTCATAATTACTGTGCAAAGTGCATGTGAAATAGATGAACTTCACAGTGAGCCACTTGAAACTTCACAGATGATCACTGACCTTATTGAATTCCTCCTAACTGTGTAGCTCACTAATACTGCTAACAATGCTTGATACAATTCTGCTTTCACTCCTTCTTTTGAATCGCCCTGATTATTTTTTGTGTTAAACTAAATGTGATGTGCCAAAACTCTTAATGAGTAAATTGTATATATGTGTGTATGTATGTTTGTTCGTATATACATGCATGCACATGTATATAAATATGAAAACTCGCACATAGGAAATGTATTATGCACAAAAATATAAATATATAAATACCTAATGGATTAAAGTCAAAGAAGAACCTAGAAGAGAAAAGGTTCTGGCACATCAGATGTCTGAATTGTCTGTTCCCTCTCTCCATTCAATATTTCTTTCTGGAGTGTGGAAAATGAAAGATAAAAGGCTAGGATTTTACTTTTCTTTAAGAAAATGCAGCCTCCAGTTTCTGTGTCTCAAGATACCACTGAAGGACTGTAAGAAAAGTGTCAATGTGATATTTTTATATCTTTTCTGAGGTGAACCCTGGCTTTATCTGGTTCTTCTTCTCTGGGTCAGGATTAGAAGTGCGAGAGACAGAATGCTTCTTCAGATGTGGTTGTTTATTATTTCTTATCTCAGTTACAGCCTCTCTGACCCTGAGTGCTCCTACATGTTAACAGAGTAGAAATGGAGCTCAGTTATGTCTTCAAGTCTTTTTAAGCCTAAACTACCTAATTATGAGATGCCAAGTAATTTATTTTTACTTTTAACCCAATAATTAATCATCCATGTTCCGCGCTGTGGATTTTTTTCAACCAATCACACAAAATCACCCAAACTTGTGAAGAAGAAGAGCTAACCTATGCCCTAAAACCTCCATCTTGTTACATATATATTACTATATCCCAAAACCCCAAACTCTAAATCTTTCACCCTGCAATATAACACACTTTTACTCAACTACATATTCACAATCTCAGTGCTATCACTCAATTTTGGAAGCCTTTTCCATGGCCTCAGGTCAAATGCAGTGTATTTTTGAGGATCATTCCCTGTCAGCCCAGAAAGCCTGAAATCCTCTGTGTCCAGGGTTCCAACACTTTTCCTCTACTGCTTGAGGAGCCTTATATGATGCTCATGTAAGGAAATTTTGCTTAGCCTGAGGGTTACTGCATTTTTTACCTGAGGGAGAAGCGCTTTTGTGGTCCTTTTTCCACTAATTGCTGTTGACATATTTTTTCCATAACTTTTGATGCAAAGTGTTTTAACTTATATTAAAACACTTTGAATTGGTGAAAAAAATCAAGCTTCTTTGTGGTGTGAGAGAAAGAATGAGGAGGTCTGTACCAACAGTGGCCTTTAACCTTGGTATTTCCAGGTGCCAGAAATTGGGATAGTTGGGGTGTCTGAGTTTGGCTGCTGGAGACATCTGGAAGGTGCATTATGCATACTTTCTTTCTCTTAGGTTTTATTATGCTCTCTCTTTTCTGTAAATGGCTATTTTATAATTATTGATGATAATAATTTAATTGCAATTCTTAAACTATTCTTTTCTCAACCCACTTGATTTACCTTTTTCTGATTCTTC
Organism: Polioptila caerulea; assembly: GCA_013397295.1. Taxonomy (NCBI): domain Eukaryota; kingdom Metazoa; phylum Chordata; class Aves; order Passeriformes; family Certhiidae; genus Polioptila; species Polioptila caerulea. Next base: position 168,984 of record VYXF01002731.1, on the reverse strand, counting down.
TCTCCATCCCACTGGTGAGCATGGTGGGGTGGGGAGTGAGCTCAAGGTAACACAGTGGTGTGCATCCCACCATTTAGAATTTCTATTAGAACCAAAGTGTTTTCAGATATTGCAATTGTATCCTAAATGTAACAACACAGAATTAGAATTGACAAGCACTTCAATAAAAGCATTTAAGTATTAAGGTAAATATATGATGTGTGATTTGTGACACAAGAACATGAAATAGATACACCTTTGAGTTCAATGTTTAGTTTAAACTTACTTTGCATTTCAGCAATGGTGCAGGTTTTCCACAGAATTAGGAGTTCTGACATATATAATTACTTTGCTGAATAAACTAATGTATTAAATTATTTCCTAAATACTTTTATAATCTGAAATACTTTCAAAATTATGTACTAAATTATTTTTTCTTAATTTCTAATATAACTTGTTTTTAAATCATCAGAAAAGATACTCTCAAGAAAAAAAGTAAACAAAATCCAAACCACTAACCTTTTAGTATCTTTTATTGTAAATGGAATGATATTGTGCATGAAATTTTTTAATTATGTACTTGCATAAACTTGTAGCCATGCACAAATATCATCTAGCAATAAATTTGCATTAAATTAAACCCATAATGATAAAGTCATCATTAATTGCTTAAGGAAGGTGAGCGTACTGCTATTCTGAGAGTAAGAAAAGTGATAATGAAATGTCATTTCAAGAAATCTGTTACAGAAGCAGCATATTATGGCAAGCATAATGATTGGAAGTTAAGCTTGTTCAGCATTTAATTGTTCTGGTGATGTTTTAGGGATGAGATTCTTCTAGATGTGCACAAGTAGAATAATTCTGAATAAGCACTTTTTGGAAGAAAACTCACAGGGTTGGGGTAGTTTCTTTTTTGTGTTTTTTCCCTCCAGCATTATATGTACCTTTGAAATAACTTCTATTGATGCCTTGTCAGTGGTGGTGTTTTAAATCAGAAAGGTCTGTCCAGAAAGAATGACTAGTATTTTACAATCTGTCGCAATTTCATGTTATGATTGAGAGATTTCATATCATTATAGGATGAATGAATTGCTCTTTTTGACAGTGAGAAAAGAGGTCGTGTCAAGCACACTGGAAAAGCTTCAATGAAATATGAATCTTGGAAATCTGTGCCTGCCAGTAGCATAATGCATCCTTGACAGATGCCCAAATAGAACATCTGAGAAGCCCAAAAATTAGTGGACACACACACATCAATATTTTAAGTTGAATTCTCCATCACAGCAAATCTTGGCAGACATCAAAATAATTAGCAGGTGTATTTCATTAATAAGAGTCAGTCTCATACACAATTGCACCTAATTTTGTGATATACAGTAGGCAATGATTGCAATTATCCAACAAACATTTATTTGGGACTGCTGTATTATGGTCACACAATCTACAGAGAAGATATACTGGTTTGTTTCTCTGTTTAATATTAAATATTATCTTGTTTTAGTTTCTGGCTATTAAAATGTGATCATAATGAATATTAGGATTGCCAAAATAATTTGGAAATAAAGAACTTGTACTCCACCATAACATGCATAAAAAATATAGAAGTGCCGCCTTAATTTTTCATTAGTGAGAAGTTAAAGGTGCTCTCTACTGAAAAAAAAAACAAACAAAAAACCAAACCCCTCTGTCTAGTTGGGAATTTACTGATGTGGACTGAAGTTTCTTGACTTTTAATTGGAAGTGTCAGTGGTTTTTTGATAAGCCATGAAAGAAATGCATAATCAAACAATTATTGTTAAACTAATTATAGTTTACATTAGTTCTTGTTGAAAGAAAATACTGCATGGTGTAAAGTGGTAGACAATTTAACTTTGCTTCAGAATGAGAAGATTGGCAGAAACCTTTGTGTTTGTTTTACAGCGCTCCTAATGAAACGTGGGTCATGCTTACAGGGATTGATTTGTCTGCTAAGTTTGTGAATGCAAGTTGCTCAGGTACAGGAAGAAAGCTGTCAACAAAGCTCTCATAGCCTGCAGACATCTCTGGCCAAAAGACTGAGCTGTAACATTGCCAAGTTGTCACATTCTGCCCTTAAGCATGTGTACGATAGTCTGATGCATTCCACTGATAAAACCTTTTCATACAAGTTGGATTTTTAAGTGACAGCTAAATGAAATCAATTCCACAATTAGGGCTCTTTGACTATGCATTTTGTAAACTACTCATCCCAGGCATCAGTTTTAATGGTGAAAAACTGTCATATCTATAATCATTCTTCGAGGTGGGCTGGTAATTACAGCACTGATACCTTCTCTTTTGTCTTACAGCAGCCAAAAATTGGCAACATTCAGTCATGACTGGAAATGGCTTTTCAGCAAAACAATCTCAAGTGAATGGATATGGCAGCAGATAATGCTTTCTATAGCTAATGAATATTAGCTGTTGAGTTGAATAAATACTGAACCTACCAGGCAGTGCACAGGACTAGACAGTCTGTACAAATCATAGAGCTATTTAAAATGTTTTGGATACGATCGGTTGCTTATAGTTGGGGGTTTTGTTCTGGTTCTTTAATTTTCTTTTTAAAATTTTCTTTAATTTTTTAAACTAAGGGCAGAATTTCCTGTTAACTTACTTTTTCCCTACCTCTCAGACTTCTGATATGGAGGAATACTCTGGTACCAAAAATTTTGGCACACAGCAACAAACCCTAAGGAGATAAACCCACCATGTCCCTTTTGCTGATATGAGATTGCCCTAGGGCTATTCAAATTTGAGGACAGAAGTGAACAGTCCCAATAACCTTACAAACTAAAAGGCTTCTCAGAGATACCCTATGCTAGCATATTCATTTGTGTTCTGTAGGAAACATGGTGAGGTCAGACATGAAATAAGACTGGTTTTGTTGCACCAATGTGAATTAATTGTAATAAATTCAGTTCTATTGTACTAATATGTCTGTAGCTTGACTGGATTGAAAGTGATTGAAGAAGAATCTTAGTTGAGCCTCTATATTGCTTGCTGTTCTATAGATTACTGGATTTGATTTGTTGAAAAAGCAAATTTTATGTAAATCTATATACCTTTGTGCAACAACAGCTTTTCACTTTTTGGATATTTAATTTGTTTTAATTTTTAAATTTATTTTTATTTCATTTAATTTGAAAATTTTGAAAATGTACTAGAAAACATGTGAAAACTATATATATAAATATATACATACATACATATATATATATGTACATAACTTGAATTTGAACTGATAAAGTAAAAAAAAAATTCTAAATATGACCCTAAAAGACTGTAGTACCTATTTGATTACATTCTTCATGATCTTTGGCTGTTTAATCCCAGAGGGATATTGGTAGTAGCTTGCTCAAGTCTGAGGCGTAAGAAACATGCTCTTTGCAACAGGCAGGACTTTCTATACCTTCTGTCATATGAAAGAACAACACTAAATATATTCTTAGAACTTTATTTGTTTAAGGGGAATTAATTTCTTCTAGATGGGCTTTGAATATAATTTATTACTGAATTTGGGTAATGTCTAGATACTTTCTAGTTTAAAAACGAATTTAAGTTGCCTTTGTATTTTATTTATTTATTTAATTATTTATTAAGGCATTTAGATGTGTTCTGTTGTATTTTCATTTAATCCGAAGAATGACCAAGAAATCGGTGAAAATCTTTCTTTCTAATCTTGGGTGCAGATATAAACAGTGTTACAGATATTTTTTAAGTGGGTTGATTGGAAGCACATTTCTGTTCTCTGTTTTTATATTAATCTTTCTATTTCTACTGAATACTAGATTGTTCAAGAAAGACTAATAGGTTGTAATATTCAAATGCACTGCTATATTTTATAACATTTAAACATTTATAACCTTATAACATTCTTATAATAGAATATTATTAATGCAATGTATTTTAATACCTAGTGTTGTGATGTAGAGAACATTCATGAGTTACAATTCTAAGATATTATTGCACAATTTCAGATATTTTTCTTTTAATAAGTTGTATAACTATAGAACTAAGTCAAGTTATATTCTACAATCAGTGGTCATTTTTAAGTGTGTTTCCAGAGATACTGGGTCTGATGGATATCACATTAATTATGTTGAATTAATAACCCATAATAAAACTATTTAATTGATCCATTAATGGTCTAAGAAGTTTGAGAAATTATTCCACATTTGACTTTGGCAGTCATATCTTGAAGCTGTTTGATAACTTTATAAAAGCTTCAGGGGTTCTAAAGATGTAACCTTTTTAATTCTTTTGTTACTGAATGATATAAACTTTATTTTTTTTTTCTTTTCAAGTATACTTGAACTACAGTTTTATATGTATCCCAAAGTTAAAGAAAGAAGTATAAAAAACCCTATCAGTCACAGGTCTTAACTACTATTTGAATAGTACTATAATTCACAGCTACACTATTCTATGTAGACGGAGTTTGATTCAGATAGTCAGAGAATGGAAGGCTCTGCAAATTAGTCCATATGTACTGAAAATAGCTTGACATTTGAAAGCACATATTCAGAAAGCAAAAGTGAGTACATGCAAGAAAAAAAATCAAGTAGGCTTGAGACTTGACTAGGCAGGCAGTTTTTTTGAGATGCAAGCAGTGACAGTATAAATTAGCCTGGTTTATAATGAGGCTGATTAAAATAAATCTTATACTGTCCAGTAGTTCCTTATTTTGAAATAGTGTGGAGTTCACTGAAGCTAGTTGGAAATGAGTGCTTGCAATTCTGTAGACCTGGGAAATTTAGGGATTATGCATTTTGTAATAGAAGTGGGTATTTTTAAGACACTTGACAAGTTCATGAATATTCCATATGGATTAAAGGTAAGATCTAGCCAAATAATCATTGCTACCATGCCTTAAAGCTGTCCTGAGATAGTAAGAGAGTTTATGCAATTTATTTTACGTCGAATCATCAAAGAAATGCAAAAGATGTGAGTATGTCTCCATGTATTATTACCTGCACTTTGATTCTCTTGTTCTCTATCTAAATATAAAGTGAGAAAGAAAAAGAAATAGAGTGGCCACAAAACAATTCCTGTGATGTAATAGCCTAAGAAAAAAATGGGAAGCATAAGCAGCAATCAGTGCTGTTAAAAAATACTCCTGGACACTCCACATACACCAGTGTCGCATTATATAGAGTGTAGGTAGAAATGTATTTGTTCAGAAATCTAGACATTCCTTTTGTCATCACTGGAGTTCAGCTTCCAAAGGGGACTGTTGCTACAATGTTAAGAACTGAAATGCCTAAGAATGAGAATTTTTTCACCCATGATGAAAAAAGATTCTCAGGTTCCTTAAATGTCTAATGCAAAAGGCTAAGTACCACAAAATGGAGATCCATAAAAGCCGTCACACTTAGAGTCCTCAATAACTAGTTAATTTAGGGCAGGTGAAAGAAAAGATGTGCCTTTCTTTATAGCTTGCTTTTTTTTCATGTATGTTTCTGGAAGTACCTCCACCTGTGTCAGACTTGCAGGCAGGTCTCATATCTGTATCTCTCTAAAGATACAAGAAAAAACGTGCAAAATGCCGGATGACAAAGGTCTGACTTCTTTGTGCTATTTCCAGTTAATTCTGTGGTCAGAGCACTAATGCTCTGCTCTTGATTCCTTCTCCAGGGAAATGTCTTACTTTGGGTTTTACAGACTGATCTGTGAAGGGGAGAGTAAAAGTATTTCAGCTACTTCGTCTTTCAAGAAAAATTAGGCAAAAGGCGGAAGGGTACAAAGAAATTATTTTGCTTCAATAGAAAAAAAAATTGCATTCCAGGTTTTATTTTTATGTTTATGCCACATTTTGGATTAAAAAAAAAAAATTGAGTCACAATTAGCAATGTGGAGAAAAAAACATTGGGGGATTTTTTCAGTTCTATGAGAGAAGCATTAATTATGCCATAGGCTGCTCTGTAGTTCTCTATAACTGTACATAATATCAAGGCTTTTACTAGTGGTTTCATACGTACAAGTTTGCAAATTAAGGGCAGTATTTAGTGTGGATGTGTGTGTATTTGCCTTTTTATTTGATTCAGTCAAACATGTCACTCTTATTGCCTGATTTCAACCTCTCTAGATAGTCATTTTACAAATACTGTGGTAGATAAAAGGAATATTAATGGCTAGGTGTTTGTGCTCCCATGCATGCATATGAAGAATTCATTAGACCTTTTCCATATTGATCATAAGATGAAGAACACTGCTTGGGTTTGTGCTGGGTTAATGAGTGGTGGCTATTATAAAATATGTAGACTTTAATTGCTTGCGAGTTAAATTCACAGTATTGTAGTGATCCTGCAGTGTAGAAACTGAAACCATCAAATTCATCTTAGACAGGATTCACAAATTGTCAATTTTAATTGCTGTTTTCAGGATTAGCAAAAAAATATACTGACACTTCAAAACAGCAGGGCAAAATCACCTACAATTTATTTCTGTGTTTTAGACATATCTTTCTCACTGATTTACAGGTGCTGTGAAATTTGTGAGAGTCACCAAAAGATATATGACACTTGATAGATCTGACAAATAGCAGGAAGGGATTGTATGCTGTTTTGTACTGAATGCTGTGCAAGCTCCATAAAATCTTATCTTGCAACCGGACCTGGGCTGAATCATTCATACAGTTTACTGAAGGGCAGCGTGTGCATGTGTGTTGTGATCTCTCACCTCACCTCTCCCACCTCCTATGTGTGCAGTACTTAGCTAAACTGGAATTTTAATCTGGGATTTTTAAAGATTCAGCTTCCAGTGGTCTTTGACATGATTTCCATCACAGTCACAATGTGTTTTAAGCTCTGACGTACTACCTATGCTGTGGAATTTCAGCACATAATATAGTAGCACAATGAAATTTTATTGAAATGCATACTAAGCTCAATATTCATAAAACACTTGCTTATCCTTTTTTGAATGCCATTGCCATCACTCACATATATAACTTGTCTTTATATAAAATCCCTATGTCACAAATTAAATGCTGGAACAAAATGTCTCTTAATAGAAAAGAGATCTGCATCCTCATATGTATTTGTGCACACACTTAATGAGTAACTGTGTCAGCTAATTTACTTAGTTTATCCATATAGATATGGCCATTCATCATGACAAGATAGTTAACACATGACACAAGCATCTCTCTTAAGCATAATGCAGGCCATTCATTCAGAAAATGGGGCACTGTTATAGAAGGAAGCACAAGCAACTCTATCTTAGGTGTCTGGCTAGTAAATCCAGCACTGCTCTTTTATAATCTGAAGAGCATTATTCTGAGTAGCATGGGATAGAAGAGACCTATGTCAGTGGCACTGGCACTGATTTTATGAAGTTTTAGAGCGGCAATTCTTGGAAAATTACATATTACTGGAAGCAACTGCTAATGAACTTGCTGCCAGAGCTGCCTGAAAGATATGGGAGTTTTCTTCCATGGTATATTAGAAAACTCTCCTGTGTGTAGTGTTGGCTTCATCAGTTTCTGAATGTACAATCTTTGGTGTGTATGTTTGTAAAAGTCTCATTCTCTTTGGAAGTATACGCACAAATGCTGGGTGGTGATATTTAAATGATATAGAAGAATTATTTTTTGACTACTCAAGTAAAGCACAAAGACTTGGAATAAAATGTGTTAGCAACTGGCCATCAAGGAAACTGAAAGTCTGTGCTTTATGAGAGAGTGAAGACTCTGTTTTTACTAGTACTACTCAGCTGATAGTGCACAGTGGTACGCAATACATTTCCATTAATTCCTTGAGCTATTAAGAAAGGAAAAGGAATTTATCTTATTTTCACTATGGCTTCTACTGCTTGGTTTTCTTCCTCTGCTTGTCACGCAGAGGAATGAATAGTCATCATGAGCACTTCACATCTGCAAGAAAACGGGGAAATACATCTCCAACCTCTTGCATTTAACTGCTCAGGCCAGTAGTATCAGCCTCCCGTAAAACAGTCTTTACCCTTTGTCTCAGACCTTCCAGATGATAACTCCCACTGGGAGGGCTTCCACTTCTGTAGAGAAGTTGAGGTTAGGTTAAATTAAGTTTTGAATTTCTGAGTCCTAATAATCTTTTTCATTCAACTTTCAGTTGGTAGAAATGGGAAATCATAAAATGCTAGAAAATATTTAACCAAAGCATTAGAAATGTTTTATGGTGTTAGTTTTTGTTCCTAATGGAGCTGGTGTATCCCCATTGTATTTCCAACTGGGGAATTAAAATATGAATGGACTGGGAATGCATTGTGACTACTTGATGCCCGTGATGAATGCAGGACGCTTTCCTGCTTTATGTCTTTATTTGCCATAGGAGCATACCAGGCTTGGAAGATAATAAATCAACTTTTGAGTTTTGAGGTTTTTTTTTTTAAATGAGAAGCAAGCGGTCTCACAAATATAAGTGATTTCATTTTTCAGTGGCACAGTTTTATTTATTATTTCAATTCAGAGTCAAAATCTTCATTAACTGAACATGGTGAATTAGGGCAATGATATTGATGGGATTGGGGAAGATCAGAGAAAGAATGCTTATCTAAAGAAGGAACCTTACTTACTTCCCAAAGAAGCTTATTCCTGGTATAAAGCAAAGTTGTTTCCTTTCAGCAGGAATTTTGGCTACTGCTATGATAGTAAAAGGAAAGAGGGGAGGAAAGCAGAGCAGCTGGGTCATACTCTGATGAAGCAGGCTCTCTTGAATCTTGAGCTGGAAATAGAGAAATATTACTGTCAGCAACTTAAGAAAAGGTGGTTATGCTTCTTGGTTGTTCTCCAACAGTGTATGTATTTAAAAATTGAAGTTTCCTGTGACCTTTTTTCTGTATTGTGTTTTCAGGAAGAACAGGTTGCCTCCTTTAAGGAAGCAAGTTGCTTTTTACTTAACTTGCATTTTACTGAAAGCATGCTTTGGGGAATTTTGTGTAGCATGAGCAAAACAGTTGCTAAAAACTTTTTCAACTGGAAGTGTTATATAAAATGGATATTTTCTCAGTAATAGCATCATTTCTGCCTGGGCTATCTTTCATTTTCCCTCTCAGAATACATCAATTGGAAAAGTAAATGTCCCCATTAGTAGTACAGACTTGTAATTTTTCAATAGTGTAGGTTTATATGGACCTAGTATCTGTTTGCAGGGCTTGTATACTTGTAGGCTGTTTGTTTCCTGTATTCTCCATGATACAAAAAATAAATTCATATAGAAAGATCCAATATAATAAAAAGTTCTGTTAGCAATGTGAATGTGTAAAATATATCAGTATGTGTCCAAGTCATTAAAATATGACTATGTGTAGCTAGGAGAACTCTGTTTGAGTTAATCATCAGTTTTCCAGGAACAGCTGGAACAAACTGCTCCCTCTCTTTGGGCATGCAAAGCTGAAAAAGTGGATGCAGCATTAGCTGTGCGTGGGCAAGAGCAGTCCAACCAGCATTTTTTTCTGTTGCATAGCAAGACTATTTAGAGGCAGAATAGGTCGAAGTTACTGCATGGGGGGCAGAAAGTGTAATTTGTCAAGGAAATGTGATGGCTGCTAACTTGTGGCAGAGGTTTGTAGTGATAACATTATAAGTATAGCTGTCAGGTGCTTGGCACAACCATTCTGATGAACTTTAAAAAATCAGCTTTCCTTCAGCAGTTTTGTCTGGATTTTAGGAAATGTTTGGAACTTGAAATAAGGTTCATAAAATGATCATCTTTGTGTTGAAATGAGTTACAGAAAGGGTGAGAATGATTTTCGGTGTGAATTTTCTTCTGTGCTACACTACAGTAAATTGTTGTATTTTTACATGATGAGAGAAACACTATGAGATTTTGGTTTCATTTCAAAGATGCTGTAAGAAGCAATGAGTAGATTTCAAAAAGCATTTAAAAAAACTAATATTCCTTTTATGGGTGGATATTGTGCAGAGCACGAGAAAACAGAACAAAATATTCAGTGTCTCGGATCCTATCAGGCAACTCAGCTATCTGTCAGGAAAAAAATATTTTGGTTTAATTTTTATTTGTATTTATAATTTTTTAGTCATGATCTAAAGATTTTGGATTTTCAGGGAAAAGAAAAAATGAGAACCTGCAAGAGTAACAGCCCTGCAGATGCCAAGGTCAGTGCAGGTGTGAGAGGAGGTGCTCTAGGCGTTGGATCTGAGATTCCCCTGCAGCCCATGGTGCAGCCTGTGGTGAGGCAGCTGTGCTCCTGCAGGCCATGGAGGTTCATGATGCAGCAGAGATCCACCTGCTGCTGGTGGAGAACCTCAGGCCGGAGCAGGTGGATGCCTGAAGGAAGCTGTGACACTGTGGGACGCCCGTGCTGCAACAAGCTCTTGGCAGGACCTGCAGACCCATGGAGAGAGGGACCCACACTGGAGCAGATTTACTGGTAAGACTTGTGACCCTGGGGGTCCCATGCTGGAAGTTCTCGAAAGACTGAACCCTGTGGAAGGGACCCACTCTGGAGCACGGCAAGAGTGTATAAGGAGTCCTCCTCCTGAGGAGGAAGGAGTGGCAAAGTGTGATGAGCTTACTGCAACACCCATTCCCCATCTCCCTGTGCTTCTGAGGGAGAGAAGGCAGAGAAATTGTGAGTTAAGTTGAGCCCAGAAAAAGAGAGTTATTGGGGAAGATGTTTTAAGATACATGTTTTATTTGTCATTATCCTCCTCTTCTGATTGTTAAATAAACTAAATTAATTTCAGTAAGTTGAAATTACAGTTTTTTGCCTGTGATGCTGATTTTTGAGTGATCTCTCAAGTCATACATTAGGTGTCTCAAAAGCTGTTAACATGCGCTCTGAAATTCTGAATTAAAGCAAAAACATACATATACACACACACACACAGAAAGAAAGAGCAAACAAAAGCCCCCTCTAAAATACAAAACTAATCCTAAAAGACCAAATTGAATCAATTATCATATGTGAAACTAAATGAAGTCAGTTCCACAAACTTACTCTTTACTAAAAGCATGCTTTTGGAAATTTTGCATAACTTGAGCAAAACAGTTGCTAACAACTTTTTTGACTGGAAGGGTTATTTAAAATGGATATATTTGCAGTAATAACACCATTTCTGTCTGGGCTATTTTTTATTTTACATCTCAGAATACATAAATTGGAAAGTAAACATCCCCATTAGTAGCACAGACCTGTAAACTTTCAGTTGGAAACTTCTGTATCAGAATACTTTTATGTATTACGTCTTTGCAAAAATTCATCAGTGAATAAAATTGATAAAAGCTATCCTTATGAGATAAGTATTTTGGTATGTCTTTGAAGACAGTTTATAGTTGCAATGTAAAACAATATCAAAATGAAACTTTTAACGCTGTCAAATAAAACCATTGCAATGTGGCATTTTTCTGTCTATTGAGAGAAAAGCCCCACCATGCCAACCCCCAACTTTTGACTTAATTAAAAACTACCAAACCAACAAACTTCAAACTTTACATATACTTATTTTTTTCGCAAGTATTATATTATGATGTTTTAATTTTTTTTTCAAAGTTTGAAATAATTCTATTGATAATTGATGCTCACTCAATCTTTATTTGTAAAATGCGTTCCTTTTGAATATCAGTCAAGGCAGTGTTGGACTGCTGAGCCAATTTAGTTGTTCATCCATGAAACCTAAATTGCTGGGAGCTGTAAGTATTGGAGAGAGATGCTGGAAGTAATATTGACAGAAAGTAGAACACAATATTGGTAATAGTACTAGTGCAGGTGAGCAAAAGCTTATGCTATTTTTAACACTGGATACTGGACTGTGGAGAAAGAGGAGAGGAAATAAGAAGCTTGAAGCAGTTATTTAGAAGACTGTAGGGGATAAAAGATGAGAAAGTACAAGAGATAAAGGATCAGTTGAATACTTAAAGAATGAACCAAACATCCTAACACTTTAAGTGGTTCATAGGGCATAGGACATGGAACAAACTTATTTCATCAATGAAAGTAATAAATTCTGGAAAAAATGGGGGAAGACTGAGGGAAGCTAAAACATTTTTTTATCAATATTACTAAATTCTGTTAATTAATTGCTTTCAGAATAATGAGATTTTTAGTAATTGTTCATTAATTAAATTAATTTTATTTAACATTTTATTTTAACCCATAAAAAGGCAAAAATAAGATTTTTAAAAGAACTGAAATCTAAAAAACACTGGTATTTCAGGAGGCTATGGAATTTTTATATGTTGGTTTATCACCACTGGCAATATGTCTATTCTTGTAACTTAGGTTAGGTCATTATTTGATCAAGGATCAAAGATAAGAAAAATCTAACTGAGAGTGTTTTGTGCTGGTTCTCCCTTTCCTGGGAGAGAGTTCTCCATGAAATTCTCCAACATAAATCCATCCCATGGGCAGCAGTTCTTCATGAACTGCTCCAATGTGGACTCTTCCACAGGCTGCAGTCCTTCAGCCATAGGCTGCTCCAGCATGGGTCCCCTGGAGGGTCACAAGTCCTTGAAAGAAAATCTCCTCCAGCAGGAGCTCACCTCTCCACAGGTCTGCAGGTCCCTGCCAGTGCCCTGGTGCAGCCCGGGGCTCCCTCTAGTTCACAGCCTTGTCTCAGGTACCCACTTGTTCTGGTGCGGGTCTCCTCCATGGGCTGCAGTTGGGTCTCTGCATCCCTGTGATCCTCCATGGGCTGCAGGGGCACAGCTGCCTCACATGGGTCTGTACCACAGGCTGCAGGGGACTTTCAGCTCTGGAGCACCTCCTGCCCCTCCTTCTCCACTGACTCGAGGTGTTACTACCATTTCTGATTTGCCCAACCTTGGCCAGCAGCACATCCATCTTAAAGCTGCCTGGTATTGGTGTTTGCTGGACATGGAGGAAATTCTAGCAGCTTCTCACTTAAGCCACCCCTGTACCCCACCCCCACTAACAAAACCTGGCCACCCAAACCCAATACAGCTCCTAAACAAGAAAACTATTTCTTCTCTATAGAATCAGTTTGATGTGGTACAGTTGTTCTTTCTCATTGTCCTTCCTGTGTTTCTGAAGAGCTCCTCAGGCAATTTGTCTGAGATCACACAATAGACTGGTAGCTAGTATTTTGTTTCTTGTGACTGGTAATACTCTAAAGAAGCATACAAATACAGAACAGTAGAGGATTAAGCTGTATTTTTTCTGGGCACACAGATGTCCTATGACTGTATTTTGCCTTATGGTGTTCAAAGAATGAGTAACATTACAAGTGTCTTGATTCACAAATTGCCTTTAGGAGGAGACACCATTGTAAAGTATACATTACACAGATTTATCCATAGAATGAGTTTATAATGCACACTAAATCCTTTTTCTGTTTGTTTTAATTATTATTTTATGTAGGAAAAGGATCTCTGAGACAGCAGCAATACATCTCTGAGCAAATCTGGTAAAGTTTAAAAGTCCTGTTTGACATTCTGATTATTTATCTGGCACTTCTACCTGCTGAAACTCTGGGCAGAGCCTGTAGTTGCAGATATAATTGCTGGTAGCAGAATGAAAAGTATAGCTTTTGTTCACAAACAGAACTTTAGCCTTGCTGTTGCAGTAAGAAAACTGTTTAAAATCTTTATAAAACTCCCTCTTGCCTTTTTGCAAGTGATCACTAATGAGAGCCATGACTTCTGACAGTCCATCTTAGATGGTGCAATTCCACAGGCTATTGATTTCTAAGCATTCAATAAGTAATTTTTAGAGAACAAATTGTGTGAAGATTTTTTTTTACTCTTACATATGGAATACTTCTGGTTTTGCAAGTTATAAATAGCAAAGCAATATTTCTTTCACTGAAGAGCTGGATATATTTTGTTTCTTGACTATGTATTTTGGATGTGTACCCAATAATATACACTAAATTAAATTGAACAGGTTTTGGATAAGTTTGCGTGATCAGTACTGCATAAGTGAAAACTGAAAAAAAAAAGGTTAAATACAACAGGATTTATTATTACAGTTACGATGAAATTATATAAAATTTTCCGGTTTAAGAGTTCTTTATTTGGGGCCAGAGCCTTCAGTGGAATGAAGAACAAATGTATTCAACTTGGGCATTTAAAATACCTGAGTACTCTGTAAAGTTTTCTGCTATACACAGTGATATGAATCTGTTGTTTTCTGAACCTCTATGAATATAATTTACAGAATGGAAACATTTCTAAATCTAAGCCTCTATTTACACAGAGAAATATGGTATAGTTTAAGTCATATGGATCCTCTATTTCAAAGTATTTCTTTTTTATGCCTTTTTTCAGGGTATGGTTTAACTACTGGTTTTGCTAATTACTTAGAAGAAAGGTAGCTAAAGCTATGTGCTCTTCAACTCCTCAACAACATTACTGTAAGCTAAAGGTTTTCATTTCTCTATTATTCTCCAAATCAGTGGGTTTTTTTCTAGTAAAAGAGGAGCATTTTAGAGTCAGATGTTTTAGATTCTCTAGGTTTTTATTTCTATTTTCACTATTTTATGACCTGTGATGGCTCAAAGACTGGATTTTTGTCTACACCTTCGGGCTCTTTAATCATTTCCCTTTTAAGTAAGAGCAGGATGCTGTTCTTAGCACTGAAAATAGTCTGTAAAAACTTGCTAAGGTAGATTTTTTTTTTTCCTTTTTCTTTTATTATGCAATTTGCACTCTAGTTTGCCATTTAATTAAAAAAAAAATAAGGTTACTGGTTATTTGCCGTGTTGATAATTTTCATTCTCCTTCTGCAGTATCATCCTTCAGTAGCATTGCTGTAATCTTGAGACAGGTTTGATTTCCTTATTTCTGTGCCATTAACTAAGTCATTTAAAGTGTTTTAGTCTGGACAACTCCCAAATGTTTGAAATTCCCACACTGAGTTCCAGCTTTGCACTTGCCAGCTGAGGAAGATTATGGAAAAAGTACACCTGGAGTCTGTCCAGTTCACTGATTACAGGATTTTGAGGTAAACAAATGCTAAAAAGGGCTTTGAAAGACTCAGGAAATTTTCAGTCAGATTTGTGTTGGAGTTGCTGCTGAATGCAATCAAAAAGCCTCTCACTCTGTTTATGGTTCAATTTGCTTGCACCTAAACAAGAGCAATATATGCAAAGAAAAAATGTGATTTTCATATTGCTAATTGGACCTGAGTACCTATATGTCCCTTTCACAAACTAGTAATTGGTAATAAATGGTATTTGCTTTAGCTAATTCCTAATTTAACAAGTTGCTATCTGAATTTAAAGCACTGATTATGCAGACAGAGCATTTGTAATGAAACAGAGATAGCTCCTGAATAGGGTAAGTAGCAGGCGTTTTATCTGGGCTTTCTTAGAAAATAAATAAAAGATTAACTTACTGTCTTCTACCAAGCTTATTGCTTCCTATTTTTCATCGTAATATTTAAAATATGCCTAGGTCATTGGTGGCTTGTTTTTGAGCAGTCGTTTACTGACTTGATAAGTGACAGATACACTGAGTTAGTGGGTAGAAATCATTGCCTGCAAATGGCCAGCAGGGAAGAGAGCAACATTTGTGGCAAATACTGCCTAGTAATTCAAGAACAAAATAGACTAAGCTTATTACAGTGCAGTCTTACTTCACAGGACCAGCATAAATTAAATCAGGATACTTCTCTTTTTCTGACCTGGAAAAGACAACATTTTGAATAGCCAAAAAGATTCAGGACTAGTATCCTATCTGTTCAAATTTCAGTTGACTTAGTCCTACCTTCTGAACTAACAAACAGTATGAACTCATTAATATTTGTTCATTCCTGTTACTTTCCTTTATCAGAACTGCAGTTGTTGTCACTTCTAAATTCTCCAGAGAAGAGGAAGAAGTATGTTTGTTTAAACCTATCAACCTAATTTATTAGGCATTAATTTATTTCTTTTAAATTACTTGACATTTGAATTCTCCAGCAATAAAACTAAAGAAATATGTGTATGGCTACAAACATGAAATGGAAAACAAAAATAAAAGAAAAGCTAAAATATCTGCCCACTGCCCATTCTAATGAGATTAGCTCTTTCAGTAGGGTTTTATGGGAAAGCATCAGTTGATCAACCAAAGATGTGAAAATAAACTTGGATTCTGATCAATATGGTTGGGGTCCAGATTAGATAGGAACATATAAACCAATTATGTCACTCATGGAATGAATATGTTTGTTTTATCCAGGAGGAAATATCTGGCATAAAGTACTTGCCAATATAACAAGATTACCTGTAAAAGAATTAAGCAAATTTCTAAATCACCATCTTGTAACTGTTTCTGTTGAAGAATCACGGTTAATAACATTTTGCCAGTTCAGTTTCCTATGCACAGGCTCATGCATATTGTAACCTTTGCAGCATAAAAATAACAATATCAGTTAATTTAAACCAACTGATAATTTTTTGCAATCTAACTTAATGTTACAAAAGTGAATTTACTTATTTTAAATGAAGTTCAAATAAAGTGAAATTACTTAATTTTTAATGAAAACTCATTTTGTTGGGTTAGTACCTGTACATGACACAGAATAGATGTTTGGGCAGTGAGATCCAGAAATACCTGCATTGGTTCCCTGTGAAATTTTCTGCATGTCATCAATTATGCAGGATTCCAGCTACTTTAAAGGAGTGCTGTAAAGCCTAGTGATTCCTGTGACAGATAGATGGACCAGCCCTTCCTCCTTAAACCTGCTGAGCCCTATACAGTGACTGTAGTGGAACACTTTTGGACAAAAGATAATTCAAAAGCAAATCACTAGCATATCTCAAGAATTTGGTTTGGTCTTTTTTGGTTATTATTTTTATTTTATAGATGCATTTCATTCTGATTTTTTAAGAATTTTAATGCAATTTTCAAGTCATAAATTGAATTTTTGGGGTTTTATTCCCATCACCAGGAATGTAGACTGCATTTTCTTACACATCTTTCAATATCATTTTTCGAATGTAATATCTTCTGAATTCAAACCTTGAGTAAGGAAACTGTTGTGTTATTCACTGCAAATAAAAAACATTTCTTATGTTCTCCTTAATATTTGTATTTCAGTAGAATATAAATTGGATTGGTTTGAATGAATTTATAATATTGTTTCATATGCTGGACTACGATAGGTTGTCTATTGCTTTTCTATTGATAATGTAAAGTCTTTTGTATATATCTAGTTGAAGAAGAAAAAATCATCTTCATCTGTGAAATCCTTCATTTTCAGCACTACAAGTCATGTATATAATCTTAAGGCTTTCATTCGAATCCATCTCATTACATCTTTCTAAAAGAAGAGGGTATCATCTGCGTTGAGAACTATTTAGAAATTCTAGCATGGTTTCCTAGTTTCCTCAAGGACTAGTGCTTCCTGACACTTATTTTCCACTGCAACACTGAACTGAGTAACTTCAAACTAGGAATAGATGGCTATATAATGAAAAAAACCAACCATTTTTCTCCTTTTTTTTTTTTCTTTTTTTCTTTTAAATATAGACATCACTATCTTTGCAGGCTAAATTCAGTTTTTGTTAATAAGTCTTTTGAATAAAAAGTAGGTATCTAATTTTTTGTTGTGAAAATAATCAAAATTCATTACAGATTAAGCCAATTAGAGTTTTGTTTTTCCTTCCCAAGTGGTGTAATGAATGTGAAAAATGTGAAAAGGAATGTGAATTTGAGAAAGTGAACTAGAATAGGTGCCCAGTATCAGTGGAAAGACAGGATTGCTTTTTCCATTTCTCTCCCAATGCAGTAAGATTTTTCTGTCTTGTACTTACAGTGATGAGAACAGGGAAAGGATGCATTGATTTACTTGTATCAGATTCTGTGATGGAGTCAACACCTGGTCACATCTTACCAACTTGGAGTTTCTCTTGTGGTTTACAGACTACCAGGAGCCAGCCACCCCTTGCCTCCCCACTGTGACATGGATTCGTGTAGCTCTGAGGAATTCTACCAGGCTGTGCACCACGCAGAGCAAACCTTCAGGAAAATGGAGAGCTATCTGAAGCAGCAGCAGCTCTGTGATGTTATCCTGATCGCTGGGGATCGCAAGATACCTGCACATAGGTAGGAGAGAGGTGTAAAATATTGAAATTATGAAAGTAAATGTTTTTGGTATGTGTATTTCTTAGAACAGTGTTTCCTGTTGCCCGATATGATTCTTTCCTCTTGCTTTAAAGTGTAAGTGGCTGAAAAAGGCGTGTTTGAAGGTTGAGGCTTTGAAGGTAAAGGTTTTTTTTACGTATTTTAAAAGTGCAAGTGGCACTCAACTAGCAAACTGATGATGAGTGTGACTAACACTTCTCCCTGCTGTGATGCTATTCTTATGTGAAGAGAATGGAAATTTCTGAAATGGGATGCTGTGTAGCTACAGTGAATATAGCATCATTTCTAGCTTAAGGTCCTGATCCTCTGATAAGTCTGTTGTATAGAATCTCTCAGACGCCTGTAGTAAAATACTGAACACTTTCTTCCTATGACCTGTGCCTTTCAATGAACTAAAAATTTCTTATTTACTGTATAATTATTAGGATAAAAACTATTATTATAATTTCTAAAATTCTGTAAGATTTTCTGGTATTAAAGCAGCCGGTATTTATGAAACTATACTTGATTTTGGATAACATTTAGAGCCTAAAATAGTTATTCTTCATTGAGATTTTGGTCTTAGAAAAAGGTTGTCATTTAATGCATAAAAGTAAAAATATGATCCTAGAGTTTAGATTAAAATGCAGAGAATAATTCAGAATTTCCAGGTGAGCAAGTATTTTTGCATCTGAGCTCTGCAGAAGGCTGCAAGCCAAGCGTAGTCTATTCCCTGCTTATGTCCTGATTTCTCTGGTGAGATGCTAAATTCAAAGCAGGACTATGGCTCCCCAGCAGGAAGTCAGAAAAACAGCCAGTGCATTTCTGAACTCATAAATTAACTTCCTGGTGCAGGGGAATACTCTAAGGGCATCTTGGCAACTTGGGCCTTACAAAGTTCCTTTTGCCCTGAGTGAATATGGATACAGAGACTATTCCTGTTAAACAAGGAAGCTGGATAGTCTGTATTCCAACTCCTGTAAGAGTAAGTAAAAGAAAAAAAAAGATGCAATATGCAAGACTGCAGAGCCAAAGTTACTGTCCAAATGCAAAGAAGTAAAACCAGACAGAACCTTAATTAAAATATTTAAATAATGGGGTTTTAAAATAAGTTTATTTCAGTTTCTCTACTATTTTTAATACAGCTGTTCATATTTGGATGCGCACCTTTTGGTAGTAAATTTAATTTCACATTTGTAATTTCAATTCTACAGTATATATAAATCCTTCCTGAGCTGGAAACATGACGTAATAAGAAGACTAACCATGAAATAATACCCATAATCTTATTTAGATTTTCAAATAAACCTTTGGACACCTGTACATTTAATTTTCTACTTCTCTATGGTCTGGAGTCAAAAGTCCAAATCTCAAATAACTGGAAAATTTTAATAGTATTTATTCTATGTTGGTTTTAGACAGGTGTGGCTGGACAAGGACAACGAGCTGCTTATTTTTCTCTAGTCATTACAATCCTAGGAATTACAGATTCAACTCTCCCTGCTCAAAGCAAAGTCAACTGCAATGTTAGACCATTGAGGTCATACACAGTTTTTGAATATCATCTCTTGTGGATGTTCCTCTCTTGTTAGCCTGGGCCAGTTTTTATTATCCTCACTGTTTTTAGAGATCCAGGATGCGTCATCCAGGCAAGTTTGTTCCATGATCTTAGTGAGGTAACTGAGCCTCTAGGTGCCTACATCTTTTTTCTTAGGGATTTACATGGAAATTAACTTTTCCAGTCTTTAGAAACCTCCTGCAATTATCATGATCCATTAAAGATAAGACAGAGTAGCCTTTCAGTAACACTGTAGAGCTTCCTCCAGTATTACACCCTAAACTTGTCCTCAAAACACACCATAATAATAATATATATTAAAAAAAAAAAAAAACAAGACTGAGCCAAATAAGGCTTTTTTTGAGCAGTGCACAAAATCTTTCCAAAGTTTTGCATTTGCTTCCCAAGTATTTACAGAAAGCCTTCTTTACTATCAAATTCCTTGCTGTCTTCATCTGTACCTGACCTTTGGGCCTCTCTAATTCATTTTTTTTTATTTTGACACAATGTTTCTGTATTTCTTCCATGTTGTTCATCTCTGCTTTCATTTTCTATGTACTCCTGTTGTGTGTTTGGGAATTAAATATTGTTCAGAGCTCTAGTGACATGATCAGAGCACAGTTGTTTCCAAGGTAAATGAAAATTGTTAATCAAGCAATAGTCACATGGATTAACATAAAATTCAGAATATGTGTTTGCCATCAATGATTTTGTTGTTGTGAGTGAAGGCAACTTACATTAATTGCACTGGATTTAGATACTGTACTTGAACTGCTATATTCTACAGCTGCTGATGAGACATCAAAAATGCTGTGAAGAAAAGAGCTGAAGTCACTGCAAATGATAGATAAACCTTTAATATTTGTTGTGGAAAGTTCATTAAAACTTCCATCTAGGACTGCATAAATGTTAGAGGCATCTCTAAACTCAGACTGTAGTTTAAGACATTTTGATTAGTTATGCTGCACAAAACAATATAGGAACTCTACACTGAAGGGAAGCAGAAAAAGAACAAATGTGATATAAGGCTAAAATTCCCCTGCCCCTATCCAATTAAAACAAAACACTCCCATATAACAGATTGGCTTCAATAAAACCAGAAAATTCAAAGAAGATGTGGAAGGGGAGTTACATCCTCAGCTTACAGTTCTGACTTTCATTGCACTTGTTGAGAAACCAAGAAATCTACTTTTGTTGTTGTTATAATATGGTATAGTCCAGTGTAGTTGAGTGTATAATGAGAAATCTAAGTTTCTATTTTCTGTTTTCTCTTAATATAGAAGAAAAATAAAGTTTTTTTTTTCTTTCCAATACTCAAGAAAAGGATCACAGGGGACTTTTGCCATGGCAGAAAAGGTAGTACAGACCCATTGGAAAATTACCAATTACATATAAAGCAAAGAAATACTTTAGTAAGGCTACCCAAATCTTTCTACAAGTATTTGAATGACATATGAAGATAAATTTAATAAAAATCTTTCAACAAAATGCAGTTAGCATTGTCTGATTCAGTGCTCTGACTGGTAACAACTTTTTTAATGCATTTTGAGTGCTACTATAGAGAGACAAAGTTAAAAAAAATAGTATTAGTAAAATGCAGAAAAATTAATGGAAAATGTTTAACTGAAACGCAAGATGAAATAATAAAGAACCAGGCAGAAAAGAAAGGATAATGAGGCAGAGAAGGAAGAAAAGTCTAGAAGGAAGGAGGGAAAGAAGAAAAATGCACATTATATAGTCTGAAGACCTGTTTTCTGGCACTAGTCAGTAACAGATGCATGTGGAAAACACAGAGTAAAAGCAGTACAGCAGCCCTATGTTATTCCCAGATATCTGAAAGGTTTGAAAAACTTCCCATTATCAAACATTGTATTTGAACAGAGTTATTTAACACAACCCACTGTCTGAGTTTAAAAACAATTCATTCAAGTAATATGGTTGGGAAAGAACAACAACAACATAAATTCCTGCTATCAGAGAAGAAGCAAGGCAATTTAGATAAGCTTTTAATATTAACCTTGATTAGTAATCTTGATGTGGGGGTTTGGGTTGCTAGCAAGTTGAACATGAGTCAGCAGTACCCTTGCAGCAAAGGGCCAACCATGCCCTGGGGTGCACCAGGCACAACATCACCAGCTCATCAAGGGGTGACTGTCCCTCTCTGCTCTGTGCTGCTACAGCCACACCTTGAGCATTGTGTGCAGTTTGGGGAGCCACAATATAAGGACATCACACTGTTGGAGTGTATCCAGAGGAGGGCATCCAAGGTGATGAAAGATTTTGAAGGAAAAATGTACAAGGAGAGCAGCTGAGGTCACTGGGCTTGTTCATCCTACACAAAAGAAGGCTGAGGGATGACTTCATCACAGTCTAGAGCTTCCTCTAGGGGAGCAGCAGAGGGGGAGGTGGTGATCTCATCTATTAGGTGACCAGTGACAGGACCCAAGGAAATGGAATGAAGTCAGGGGAAGTTCAGATTGGATATTAGAAAAAGGTTCTTCAGCAGAAAGGTGGTAAGTTGCTCCAACAGGCTTCACAGGAAAGTGATAAGAGTTCAAGGAGCATCTGATTATGCGCTTAATCACATGATTTTTTTTTAGGAGCCTTAATGGTCCTTTTCCAGCGAGAAATATTTTATTACTCTATTAAACCAGAATACTAATGCTATTACTTCATGGACTGGAAGGTGCAGTAACTGAAATGGACTGAAATGGAAATAGGTGAAAGAACCTACCCTCTTTTACCTTGAAACCACTCCCCCTTGTCCTATCACTACATGACCATCTAAAGAGTCCCTCTCCACCTTTTTTGTAAACTCCTTCAGGTGATGGAAGGCAGCAATTAAGTCATCCCTAAGTCTTCTCTTTTCCAGGCTGAAGAAGCCAAATTCCCTCAATCTTTCCCTATGGGAGAGGTGCTCCACCCCTCTAATAATTTTGGTTGATGTCTTTGCTGTGCTGTGATTTGTACCACTATTCATTGAATGTGAGATTTTATTTCTTTCAGAACTCAGAGCTTAAATTGCAGCTTTTTAAAAGAAATAATACTTAATAATGCATATATATGAGTCTGTAGATATATATATATATATGTATACTTTCACAATGCCATTTGTCAAAAGGTAAAAATGTTAAAGTGTAGTGTGGCAAAATTAAAAAAGAAAAAAAAAGAAATTCTAATATTAACATTTTTTCCCATTTTAGAATCTTTGTAAGGGAAAGCTGTTCTTCTGTAGTACTCCAGGTGGGATCTCACCAAAGCAGAGTAGAGGAGCAGAATCCCCTCCCTCATCCTGCTGGTCACTACTTTTTGTTGCAGCGCAGGACATGCTTGGCTTTCTTGGCTGTGAGTGCACATTGCTGCTGGGTCATGTCCAGCCCCTCATCCAAAAGCATCACCGAGACCACCTCAGCAGGGCTGCTCTCTATCCATTCATCCCTCAGCCTGGATTGATACTGAGGGTTGCCCTAACCCAGGTGCAGCACCTTACACTTGGTCTTGTTAAATCTCGTGAGATTCTCAAGGACTCAGTTCTCAAGAATATTCAGCTCCTATGTGTACTAGCATAATATATGTGGAGAAAAAACAGTGTCTTGCCTATGAATTTTCAGTCCAAGTAACGTCTGATATTCTACTCAGTTGGCAGTAAAATATTGTAAGAATTTTCTCAAAGATCTTAAGTGATCAAGGTTTGCTTGCTTCTTTTAATTAATAAATGCACCATCAGTGTTGAGGCAATTCTCTATCAAAGGTGTATGTGAAAACAGTTGGGAAGGGGGCAAAGAAATAATCTGTAATAAACTAAAATAAAATTATATACTCGGAAAAAAAGGTCATAACCCTAATTAGTCATGTGGGTTACTTATAAAAGAAACCAGAAATTTATCAGGCTGAAATTAGTTGTAAAGGGAAGAAAATCCCTTAATCTGGAGAAAATCTTTCTGGGTTCACTAACTCATTTTAAACCATGAGTTACCTGCTAAGAGTCTCAAGGATGAAAGAGTTTATTATGTATTCTCACTGCTGGATCAGAAGTTGAAAAAGGTGACATCCTCAGCCACCTGACCTTTCTTGATTAATAGGTCAACATGCCTTTAAAACAAGATTTAGGGCTATTTAGAGCCTTCTGATCTACAAAAAGCAGCAGATCATTACAAATTAATTGATCTCTTTGATTTCTCACTTTTGATCTTCCATCTCAACCTTGAAACACAATACAGATTTACAAAAGGTGTCACCTTTCAGAATTAAGTTTAATTAGCAAGTTCCTCTCACTTCAGTTCAACTTGTGGAGCCCTTCCCAAGGTAAAGTTAGTGTCTTGAAATTAGTTTACTTCTTTTTGATTATAGTAAGTTAATGAAATAGCTGATTCAGTATTTCTGTTAACTATTGATTTACATAAGACGCTTAAAAAAAACAATCCTGTTTTTTCTATCACTCATTTCAAAAGCTTGTCTTTTGACAAGCTAGGTGAGCTGCTACATCACAGAACCTTTCTGCTCATTTAAGCCATCTTCTTTGATAGGTGGTATGAACCAGCAGGGATAAACCTCTAAGAAAAATGGGTAATGCTGAGAACTTGACATGTGTCTTATTTTTTTCCACTTTTGACTTTCTCTTGTTTATTGTGCAGCGCTGAATGCTCCTTTGGCTCCTTTGCATCTGAAATCCATTAGATAACTTCTTTGACTTTCCTCATACAAACTCTTCAAAATCATGTATTTTTACAGAAGTTTGTGAAAGAGGTTTAATCCTTCTGCTATTTATTTTCTGCCCTCCCTCTGTTGTTTTTTTTGTTTGTTTTTTTATATTTGGCTATATATATATATATATATATATATATATACAGTAAGATTATATAATAAATAACTGTTGAACATAAATTATGTGAATTTAAAATACAAGATATTACTGTGTAAAAATATTTTCACTGGTCATTAACTGGTGTATTAAAATTTCTCTTCATTCTTTTATCCATTCCTTTTTTAATGTAGCCAAGGGTTTTAGCCTTGCTTTTGGCAAGTGACCAAGTTGAATAGCCATAGCTGAATTTAAATGATGGTTAGTAAATCTGTAGCAACAGCTAATGCAAAATGGTCTCAAATGAAAATCTCCATCACATACGTAAATTACATCTCTGTATCTGTGAGAGTTTTTATCTCATAGAAATTCATCAGTATTTAATGCTGTTTTTCCTCTCTGTGATTTTTGTGATGCTTTTAATAAAGCATCTATGAACAATAAAGTGTATAAGTGGTCAGAAAAAGTGTTAGAAGATTTACTAAGATAATAATAAATAGGATAAAATAGAATAAATAAACAAACATAGATCTAAATGTTCCTCAGTGATGAAAAAATTGTAAATTAGGAGTTTCTAGTGACAACACCGAAGCCTATTTCTAAGTTCATCTTTTTGTAGTCATCCATTGTCTTTTAGTCATTACATAAACATAAATGTGAAGGGTAATGAATTAGGATGTTTACTTCTAAAATTAATGATTGCTAGAGTTGAGCGTAACATGCAAAGTAATAAAACTACTGTACATGTTTGGTCATTTCCCATCATTAGAGGCAAAGATCATATATATGTCTTCAAGCTGCCCTACTTGCTGGTAAAATATAGCAGCTTAAAGCACTGTAAAATTATGAAGCAAATTCAAGTTGCCATATTTTACTTAGCTATTGGAGTGAGCTAAGAGAGCAGAGGTGATCACTTACCATGGTGGCTGATAAGAATTAACTTGTTTATCTTTGCTATTGTTTTATTAATAATTTGCCCTGAACTAACTGGCTAACAATATACAAAAGGCTAATTGTTTTTCTCTTGATTTCCAAGTTCTCTAGTTGTGATTGTTGTGTCTTTAATTGATATGTTTGTATGCCGTGTTTTTAAATGAATCCAGAAGTGTGACCATCTTTATGGAAGCACATGGTTCACTATTTATAGTTGTACCGGATTTCTATCTCAAGATATCTGTGAATATTCAATATTAAAAAGATCAAACTTTCACTGTAGATGGTATTTAGAAGAATGCCTTAACGTAAAGCCGCAGTAATTACAGTCATACCTGATACTTGATACTTGCTGGGGTATTGATTTATCTAGATCAGATCCCTAAGCAGAAAGATATGCACATTTTGTAGGTATTTTCAAATTATTTTACTTGGACATGTGTATTAACAAAAACATTTTATTACACAGTGATTCTATTATATATTTTTAGTGAGCAGCATGTTAAGCTACAAACAGTTTAGTAGAAGGTCTATGGATTGTCTAAAGTCACATGATATTATTAAAGTTTATAAGAAATAAGCCTTTAAGAACAAAGAAGAGTAGCCCCAGAGTATGAAATACATGTCATTAATAAGTTTTCTTTGATACTGAGAGATTATCTTGTTAACAGTTGGGACATCTGCATGATTGGAAGTTTATCAGAAAGACTGAGTGCTAATTTTTATGTCTGTTTTATAGTCATATGCTAAAGTACTTGGTTCATATCACAGGAGGCAAAACCAAATTAGAATTAAATGTCATTCTGTGTTTTGCTGCCAATGTGCATTAATAATATATTCTTGCTAATAATTTTTAATTATTATGAAAGTTATTTTTAAAGAAGTTTATAAAGATGTGAAATTTCTAATGTATATATCCAAGCAAATTACACCAGTTTCCAACTTTTTTGCAGGCTTGTCCTCAGTTCTGTCTCTGACTACTTTGCTGCCATGTTTACAAGTGATGTTTGTGAGGCCAAGCAAGAAGAGATCAAAATGGAAGGCATAGACCCCAATGCACTGTGGGACCTTGTTCAGTTTGCATATACAGGTATTGTGGTTCATACATTATGTACTTCCTGTAGAGGCAGATGTTGATATTTTTGTTTGCTACATTCCAATTAATTGTATTTTTGTTTAAATATTTTTCTTTTCAATCTTAGTAATCCAAAATGTTTATTTACCATTTCTAGGGATGAATTCAGATTATTATCTCTTATCTCCAAACTTTTCAATATTTCAGACTTGTCAAGTTCAATGGGACAGTCAAGAAAATTATATATTTTTCCTGGTATTCAAATACTTAAAAAGAATGCCTCATATCCACATAATTCAAATTACGTAAGATCACTGAAGGAATGGTTGTATTGTTTGAAAAATAATCCTATGTTGCTGTCTTAATCAAATCTCAGTTTAAATAATTGCATGAATCTTTAAAAATTTGAAAGACAAAAAAAAATTGAAATTTAAATAAGAAAATGTTAAAAAAGGTTTTATTATAAGCTGAATGTTTTCACTTTCCTTTCATATGCTGGTACTCTGTTTTGAAGTGTAAACTTATTAATAACTCACAATTCAGACTTAAAAACTCAAAGCTTCCTTCTGAATAGTTTTTACATTTTTATGCAATATAGTTTTGGGATTTATCCTTCTTAAGCAACTTGTTATGCACATTGTAACCAAAGTGCATTAATCTGAAAGAAAGAATGCTAATGTTACAAAATAAGGTAATTAAAAGAGTGGAAATGCCTATAAGATTTGCCTCAAATCACATAAGTATAAAATATATGCTGTTTTCTATTTGTTTCCTAAAAGACATCTTTGTATTGTTTAAATTAACCATATTTTATCATGATGTTTCTATTGCATATTTGATTTAGATTCAATTTTAAATGGATACCCCAAACTCTGCAGTTTTAATCTGCTCTAAATACACATATAATAATTTAATCACAAGTTGCTGTTCGCTTTGATGTACTTAATCAGGATATGTTCTGGGTTTTTAATGACATAATAGCTTTACCATCTTAATAGAAAACAGAAATGGCAAATAAACATAATTTAAGCTAAAAATACTCTTTTTGAGTATTTTTTATGTAATTTTTGAGAAATAAATGTTCTAGGAATCGAAGACCGTGAGTTATGTAGCTCTCTTCATGTTAAAGGGTAATGCCTCCTACTGTCAGCTGTGGCTTTGCCACTCAGGAATGCACATCATCCAGAGGGTTTCAGGCTAGGGATCCATGAAATGAAATAGTTCACCTAAAAAGGATACAACCTTGGTGAATGAATGGCACAGAAAAACTGGGGTAAAATCAAGAATAGCTTGGCACAGAACAGCAAAAAAGACTACGGGTAGTATTAGATCATTTTGTAGGAGAAAGGTTAAAGAAAAAGGAGGTAAGAGAAGGGACAGTGTTGTTCCTTTGGAAAAAAAACTGGAAATACTCAAGTACTGTACAGTTCTTTTGCCTCAGTTTTCACTAAAGTATCACCTGGAAAGATACAAAAGAGCTGCTATTGACAATAAGAGATAGCATGTAATTGTACATTAAGGAAAGAAGGAGATTCAGAAGAATGGGGAAGAAAAGAGAAATATTTTCAAGATAAATGAAGTTATCTAAGAACTTCATGCTTATCTCTGAGAACTTTGGAGACTGGATGAGGCAATGAAAATGTAGAAGAAACAAACCTCTGCTTACCAAAAATGTTTTAAGATTTTTCAGCTCCTTTATGCTCCTTGATTTCTCTATGCCATGTGATGTACTCTGTTCATTATATGAGATGTAAAACTTGAAGGTTTTTTTTTTGGTCTAAGGTAAACAAGGGCCAGACTTCCCAAATGGATTAAAAGAGAACTCCACAGCTAGTATAATTCACATGATTTCTAATTTGCCTCATATGAATTTGCATCTGTAATATTCATTCATTTAAATGGTCACACAGTCCAAACTGCCTCAGAAATGGCAACTTTATGTACTATTGTAACATCACCCTGAGGAATTAGAAACTTAAGATAATAACCAAGATCTCTTGTGTCTTTCACTTGCAGTGGTAATACAGCATTATTCTTTTGTTCTAACTCATTTTGGAGACCAAATAAGACTTTAAAATGTCTAAAGTTTACACTTGCAAGTTTCACAAATACTTACTGACAATAGAAGAGGGATGAGAGTTGGGAAACATGAGACAATTTTACGTGCTAAAGAGTAAATAGTTTGGATGCCATAGATCATCCTGGTTTTGATTACTCTGTCTTGTGTTTCTCTTCCATCAGGTTTCTTATCCTGACTTACTCTGATTTATCCTTATTTATTCTTAGCCTGTGTCCTTATCTCCTGAAGTTCACGTGGGATTATTTCTTTCTCTATTCCTTTTCTCTGCATCAGATATCTTAGCAGACACTTAAATTTCCTAGCTACAATTATGCTAATAAATTAAACTACACTGGGGAAGGTTTGCAGGTGCTGGAACACAATTGTCTCTATTGATCATGGCAGTTTGAGCCAAATCCAAATAGCAATCTCTCTAATGATTGGTGGGTGTACCTTGGATCAGTGGCCGACCTTGCACAGAGGGTAAGAGTATTCCAAAGTGCTATGGAGAATTCAGTGATAACTCATGTGATTCGTGAGTTCCTAGAAAATAGTCCCAAACATATTCAGTTTATTGAAATTAAATGCAAGTTAGGCTTCTCAGTTAATCATTCTGTTTGCCCTTGACCTTGCCAGAGCAAAACCTTAATTTTTTTCCCGTTTTGTTTCCATCATCTCACATGATTTTTCTAAATTTGTAGTTTCTTATCTCCGTTCTTGCACTCTGATTTACCACCAGTCTAGCTCATGTCCCCATTCCCTCTGAGTCAGTTCACTTTCTTTGTGCTGCATGGATGTGAACAAGTGGAAATTTGAGAAAATAGCCACTGCTCAGATGCCCAGAAGCACAGAAGCCAACAGAAATTCCCTTTCAGACTTTCGATCTCTAATCTGGAGCATACATCTGTCTAGACTTAGACAGAATATCTGGAGAATCTGGCTGCCAAATTCCAATTACTGATTGCACAATGTGTGAAAATTTTCAGCAACTCATATCTGTGACTAGTTTAGCTCTTTATTGTTTTACCTCAGGAATAGAAAACAATTTTGACAAATGGGCAGTTATTTACTCCTATTTTCTTTTTCCTGTCACTACCTTCTAAACTCGAGGAGCTTAAAAAAAAAAAAAAAATCACATGTAGTTGCTGCTGTTACAGAGAATGTTTTCCCTGGGCACAACTGAACATATCAGAAAAAAATACAGCTGTACATGGACTTGTTTGTAAAAATGTAGAAGTTAAAGAGTATTACAGTGCAAATATGTTTAGATGTGATTTAAAAGATGGAACCATTTCCACATCTTTTTATCTGAAATTCAGTCAGGTTTATATTTTATTTATAATCTAGTGAAATCTGTGAATTGTGCATATTAAGGAGGAGTTTAAGAAGGATAAAATATATGTAATATTTTTCATAGAAGAAGATACAGCAAACTGATACCAGACCCTTCACCAATATAATCTAATATGGTTGAAAAATATCAGAATTTAAGTTCAGCAAAGGGGAGATTTTGTACACCAGACATATAAGGAAAAATAATCTCTGGAGTGCATCAGGCACAGCATTGCCTGCCAGGCATGGGAGGAGATTGTCTCACTCTTCTCTGCACTGGGGCGGCCTCCCCTTGAGTGCTGTGTGTGGTTTTGGGCACCTCGATGTTAAAAAAGACATTAAATTATTAGAGAGTGTCCAAAGGAGGTCCACAAGATTTGTGATGGGGTTTGAGGAGCAGCTGAGTTCACTTGGTCTGTTTAGCCTGGAGAAGAGAAGACTGAGGGGAGGCCCCATTGCAGTCAGTTTCCTCATGAGTGGAAGAGGAAGGTCAGACACTGATCCCTTCTCTGTGGTGACCCGTACAGAACCCAAGGGAATGGCCTGCAGCTGTCTCGGGAGGTTTAGGCTGGATATTAGAAAAAAGATCTTCACTCAGAGGGTGATGAGGCACTGGAAGAGGGTCCCCAGAGAAGTGGTCACAGCATCAAGACTGACAGAGGTTAAGAAGCATTTGGACAGTGCGCTCCGGCACATGGTGTGGCTCTTGGGGGTGGACTTATGCATGGCTTAGAGCTGAACTCAATGATCCCTGAGGGTCCTTTCCAACTCAGCTTATTCTGTGTGATTCTATGATTCTGTAATCAAATAGATTTCTAAATATTTGACGGTGTAGAATTACATGGTGACTAGCAGAGCATCAAATGTTGTACAGCCTTGATTAGAGCAGCTCCTCAGTGAAGGCATCTGCCAATCTAGGAGTGGTAACAGGAAGACAGAAAATCAGACAGCCAACCAAAAATACTGATTTAAAGATAATAAAGGGTGTTTAAGTTTCTGTGAAGAATCAACATGAATAATGATGCATGTGATCGATGTACCTATAAAACAGAATTTGATAAAAGCTAAAAAAATTGGCATACGTTAAAGTATGTACTACAAACTCAGTGTTAGGTCAGTCTTGGGAGTGTTTGGGGATTTTTGTTTTATATATATTTAACTTTTTTTTTTGTAAACAAATTTATAAGGTAGTGACTACATATTGTTTTATCTGAAATAAGCACAAAGTTTTCTAATGACATAGGCTACATTATAATGTAATTACAACTTGTATAATTCAAATTATGTAGATGATGTAAATGAATTAGAAAAACACTCCATCAAATTATATGCTTCTTGTTCTATACATAGGCTCATAAGGATAAATCAAAACAGCTTTACCACTGTTTTTGGTGAAGGATGTATTTGACCAGTAAAAAAATATGTGACTTTATTAATCTATCCACACTTTGCTGCATTTTGTTGGTTTATTCAAATAGACAAAGTTTTGTCTGTGATACAGCAGAACTGTAACTTAATAGGAAACAAAACTTCCTCTTTTGCATATCTACTCCTTGAGCGCCAGCTGAGGAAATCTGAAGCCAATACTTAGGTGCAATGGCTATGCAGAAAGCATGTTTCATTTTTCAAGCATCAAGATGACTGATAGCAAAAAAAAAATCTATGATTGAGATCTTAGTGCCCTGGGATAAGTGGATATGTATACTTTGATATTTTAAGAATTCAGTATAAGCAGTTATACAGAAGAGTGTTTCTTCACCTCATTTTCTTTGGTACTGCTTCATCCTTGATCTTAAAACTGAGTTTTCATTATTTTGAATTGTGCTTCAATAGTTCTGAGAAGACTGAAACTATAGATTGATATTCTGTTGTTTTTCTGCTATTGGTGACTGTGGGAACCCTCCTTTGAAGATACAAAAGAGCTGTGAAGTTACTATAGATTTCCTATATCGGGAAATCTAATTAGCATCGGGATATCTAATTAGCATGCATTCCCAACAGTGATCAGAAGAGTAGGTTGGTGCTTTCATACCTTTAATGAAACTGACAAAGCAAAACCCATGTAAGCAATAGAAAACTAAGAATCCTTGGTTTATTTATACATCTCTAAAAAAAATAGAGACTAGATTGTACATGGAGGAGGTTCAATCCCTGCTATATAGCTTTTAATTAGGTTTTATTAGGGAGATTCTTTAATTAAAGTTCAGCCTTTGTCTTTGTTATAGCTAAGAACACACAGAAGGGCAGACAGCAGGGATGTAGCAAGTATGAACATGCCTTTCAGCACAAGGACCCTTAGGTTCTTGCAGCACAGAAACTATATTAATTAAATATCCCAAGAACATTTCTTTCTTGGTTTTGGTTTGGGGGCTTTTTGTTTTTTTAATTGCTGAAAGTCAATTGTCTATATGAACAAACATTGAGGACAACTCTTAGCTTACTTTTGGCTTATACCAACTAATAGAGGCAGAGTCCAGGGGTTGTCACAGCCACTGGATTATGCTACAACTTGGTGTTTGAATGTGACTGCCACTGATTGAAGGATGACAGTGTTTGGAGTAAAACTGAGGCCATTTCATTCCTGTTAGCCTCAGTGCTAGAGGGAAGTCCCAGACAAGCTTAACTCAATAGATACAACGTAAGGTATTGTATTAAAACTTGTGCTCAGACAAATAATGCCTAGATTTTAGGTACTGGTGGCAGTTTTACAGTGTTTCAGGCTACTCATCTCGAGCATATATTGATCATATTGAGAAGTGGAGCTACCCTGATATTGTAAAGATCCTTGCCTCTACCTCTGTGACATGTTTGTTCAAGAGTTATTTGTTCTGTAGTATCATGTAGAGATCCCTGTGAATGTGGACCATGTCTAAGTAGCACTTTTTGAAGGAGACTGTTACCTGCTGCTGTCCCACTACATTTTCTCTGCCATGTATTTGATGGTAGACGTTGCACTTGCAGAGAATAGGCCCTTAAATTTCCATTCATTTCAGATGGGAGATCATTTGTTCCAGGAACTCTGGGATGAGTGATAAAAGGACAAATTAAGGTAAGTGAATTGATCTTAAAGACTTAGTCACCTCTTGTGTAATGGAGAGTATAGAAAAATGGTCATATATCATACTAGGTGCTCACAGAGCTTGAATAAACTTAACTTCTGGATATGGAGGATCCCATGTGAAACTGTCTTCTAGAAGCAGATAATTGTCATGATACATGGAGTATCAGTTTCATGAGTCAATGAAGAGTGTTGCAAAGAGAGTTATCCAAAGAAGCCTTCTTTATCAGAGTTTCTCCAGTTTAGGATGTAGGAAGTGATGGCATGATCTGTAGAGCCGTAATTTGGATTATCTGTCCATGGGTGTTCCACACTGACTACACTTCAAAGTTCATAGGTATCTTTGCTCTGGCTACATTTCAGAGTGACATTTTCATATATAATGTTCCTAGTAAGATTCCTATTTATGCACCTGGATTTAATTCTCAGCTATATTGCCCATGTGTGCAATGCAAGAATCTTTCAAAGTTCCTCAATGCAACTGTAGGACCAGATTGTTGTCTTCTGTCCTCTGTGAATGTCATCCTGTTTGGAAAAATATACCTTCCTTCACTGAATATTTTCTGATCCTAAAACAAACTGTGGTCTTTCACATAATTCAGGCCTGTAGGAAAGAACTTCAGAGCCCCATTTGTCTTAAAGAGTTGCAGAAGACTGACTGCCTCCTTAATTTTTCACTTTCTTTTTTTTTTTTTTTTGGGCCAACCCTAGTCTGAGGATCTTGTTTCCATCTGGAGCAGATGTTTTCCATTCCTGTCTTTGAAACACAAAGTCCTTGCTCATTCCTGGAACTCTACACTCCGATGAATTGTATTCCTCCTTTTACCCTGGATACTTCATTAAGAGACAGAATTAGCAATTATGTATTAGGAACCAGCTGTTGTCTCATTCTTTTGGCAAAGTATATGAGAATTGCTTAGAAAAGAGCTCTGAACTGCATATCCATAAATTTTGAGTATTCAGAATGATCTAGAATATTATGGAGAGATAGATAGTGACTATGTTTCCTTGTACTGTGATGCAATCTGCTATTCTGGAGAAGTCAATAAAAATAAATTCAGACAGACACAGGGAAGCAATCAATGAGTATGGAGGGGAAGAACAGAAAACTGGGTGCACTGCAAGGTGCATTTTTAAAGCTGTCTTTTGCTAGGCTCAAAGCTCTTCATCTCCAAAGAGAGATTAAAACAAGCCCTGAACATTAATACAGGACGTGGCTGGAACGTGAGTGTCCCTTTGAATGGATTATCATCCCTCTGTGTTGCCATCTGGCACATGCCAGCCTCTTGCTCAGTGAAGTGATCAGACAGGCTGCTGTAGGATGGTCTTCCTCTTTATTGTGTTTCTTTCTGGAGCTCTGACATTGGAGATGTGTACCCATATGCCCTCTCTTGAGCTCCGCTGCCTACCTGTGTATCTCCAGTTCCAAAACAAAAGCAAAGGAATCATGAAATTTGCAAGAGTAATTTGTGAAAGGGGTCCTCACCTTTCAGGTGTTTACTCCTTTTCTTGCATTGTGAAGCACCTTCACTCCTTTTCTTTTCAGTGCCCATCTGACAGCAGCTGTGATGAAATGTACCCTCAGAACAGGATTCAACTGGAGTACTCACTCCTCCCAGCAGTGCAGTCCAGCCCAAACCAAAGTAAATTTCATGAGGCTGTAAGGTGGACTCATAAGGAAAAATCTTTTCTTGGCAATTGATGCCTCCATTTCTGTAACTTTTTGTTCTCTAAGTGTGGATTTGAACTGCTCTCTGCTACTGTAGCACAAGCTGCCAAATCATTGCCTGAGAAGTTAAGAAGCTTATTCTGGCAGAGGTGAGTGCTCCTGCTTCTGAGCTAGCTTCAGATGTGGAGAATAAAATACTGCTCCTTCAAACCTGAAAGCTTTGCTCCTTTGTCCTTGAGACATTTCTTTTCCTTTTTTTTTCCTAGGGTTTTTTTCTTTTTTTTTCCCCGCCAGAGGCCGAAGTTTGACTGAGTTCAGTGTAATAGAAAGGTTGTATCTTTCTGAGATGTACTCAATATTTGGTACAAGTCTTGTGAAATGAAATTTCCCCCCTCCCCTCCTCTTCTCAAGCTGAAGTTTGCTTTTGTTTACAAACGTAAATTCCTGGAGTGGATTTTGCTGTGTGCAGCATGATGAGCAGAATGTACAGTCTAGAAGCAAACATAAGTACTAAAGTCCATTAACTAAAAACAATTAAGGGAAACTAAGGCCTTATAGATGAAATGAGCTTTTTGGAATAATTCTTATCATCTCCCAGCCTATTTTGTGAATGAATGCAATATTTGTGCTGTTTGAAATTTAATAATTAAGTTCTGTTTAGATTTTTCGAGGTAACTTTTATCTTGGCTTTTTTTTTTTTCTTTATTTTAACCTGTGAGTTTTTTTTCCTCTATTTATATACATAATTAAGCTTAAAATTTCCAAATGCAATGCCTGTATATTAGCTGAATTATTGGTGACAAAATTACTAACATAATGATCATCTGTGGAAGTACAAACTATTAATATTTAACATATAATCACAAGAATGATGTTTATATAATAACAATTTTTCAATAACTAATGGAAAAACATATCTTCTCTCTCAGATTGCTAGCATATCTTTCTTCACAGTTGATAAAAAGGTTTTATGAAGATGAGGCTCACAGTTAAAATGATTTGCTGCTTTTAGTCCTGTTATTTGTATGTGTATCTTACAGGTGACTAAGTTCAAGTACATAAAGTGAGCTAAGGCACGTGAATGGCATAAGGAGAAAATAACATTTTAATGTCTCTCTCTAAAAAGCTGATGCATATGAGTCAGTAGACAAATTTTCTTTAAAACCTGACATTTCAGTTATACAACAGAGGTGTTTTGGTTTGTAGTTTCGAGGGTTTTTTTCAGAACAGGCGATGAAAAAGTAACATGTTGAGGATTGTTTTGGTTAATATAGTTTTCTGATCTTTACACAGACATTTGTGAAAAGTTTCCTGCTCAAGGGGATTTTAATTCGTTAATAGCATTTCTTTATCACTCTGCAATGTTGTAATTTTCCATGCTATTTAAATAAAGTTGTCTGACAGTGGTGACAAAGGATCAAGTGATTAGGCTGGTTTAGTCCAGTTACTCAAAGATATATCATTAGGGTGTAAATAATTTTACAGTATTTTAAAAAAGTGAATCTAGTTAATTTATAAGAATTCTCATATTACTGGGATGGCATCTTTTTCATTTTTTTACAAGCTACATATTTATGTCATGGAATAATTTATGAAATTATTTTATATATAATAATACTTAAATGAAGGGAGCCTACAAGAGAGGTGGAATGGGAATATATACTAGAGCACATAGAGACAGAACAAAAGCTTCAAACTGAAATACAGTAGGTTTTGACTGGATAATAGGAAGATATTGTCTGGGGGTGGTGTGAAGCTGCAACAGGTTGCCCAGAGAAGCTGGAGATGCCCCACCCTGGAAGAGTTCAAGGCCAGGCTGGATGGAGGAAACCTGGTCTAGTGGGATGTGTCCCTCCATGGCAGGAGGGTTGGAAATAGATGAGCTTT
This sequence comes from Polioptila caerulea, assembly GCA_013397295.1. Lineage (NCBI taxonomy): Eukaryota > Metazoa > Chordata > Aves > Passeriformes > Certhiidae > Polioptila > Polioptila caerulea. Next base: position 132,604 of record VYXF01002731.1, on the reverse strand, counting down.
ATGGTCCCTTCCAACCCAAACCATTCCATGATTCTAAGTAAATAAAACTAAGTATAGAATGCTTTCTTCCTCAAGTACAACTGATGAATGTGGACTGCAGCAAATAATTAATAGAAAATAAAACACAGTTTGATCAGGAAAAAAACCCTCTGCCAAGTGAATATATTGTGTCTTGTTTTCTTTTCTGAAAACATCTTCACCTTTATAATACGTGTGGAAGACAATACAATGTAGAATTTATCTTTTAAGGCATAGGTCAAACTGGAGACAAAGATTTCTGCTACACAGAAGATACTTTTTATAGCATTCTTCCTTGATTGGTGTTCATGGATAGACATAAGAGGTGATTTTACACACTACGTAGAGTTGACCATAACGGAGAGAATTGATCCTCAGAATTGAACCCAGGGAGTGTTTCATTATGTGAAACCTGATGGCTCCAATGATTCCAGTGCTGTATTTGGGAGAAGATGAACTGAATACATATCAACAGATATGAATATCAATAGTGTCTCAGTAAGTCAAATGGAGGTGCTCGTTTTGTAGCTGAAATCAAGAAATAGCCATTCAGGGAGTAATTAACCTCATTCTGCAGTACATGACTGAAACAGAGCAGGTGAAAACTGCTCTAAGACATTCTATTTCTTTCCGTGGACTCTCTGTAAAAGAACATCTCGGGTGATTAGGTCAGGTGGCTAACTTAAAGTACCTAAGATTTGGAATGATTAAGATATGCAGTGGCAAAAAGGTTTATTATAGCAGCGTGAGGCATAGCACCTTTTTAATAAGCAGTTTCAATTCTTCAATGGCATTCATGAAAGCAATGTTTCAAGAAAGCAATTTCTTATTGTAGTCAATAATCTACTATGCATTAGGTGCATAAATATTATCTTGATACCATTTACTGCCTTCAAAAAAAAATTGACCTCCTAAAACTGTTTAACCTATAGAAATAATTTCATTCAGCAACATTTCAAAACTGCAACACAACTGACCAAGACACATGAAATAGAAAGGTTAAAATGATAAATACCTGATTACAAGGAATTAGTTTTAACCTTTGTTTCTAATTCCTTGACACTTCCCGTGATTTCCCTTGCACACACTTACAGCACTCTTAGGAATGTTGAGGAGTCCTGCTATGAATGGGTAAGTGTGTAATTACAAAAGAGAAACAAACCTCCTGTGCACTTGATGTAAAATGATATTATGATGTGTTACAAATTTAGGTTAAAATTCATTGCTTATACACAGAGCAAATGATCCAAACCTACTGAGTTATCCCACCACAGGGCCAATCTGTTGGTCAATATCTGTGGGAGGCTATTCTTGTGATACACACTGACCTTATTAACATCATACAAAGATGGGCAAAGGTGCCAAAGTGATTACCTGTAAACAAAAATAGTTTAAAGTATAGTCAATACTGTAGAAGAGAGAATAAAATGAAGAAAAAAAAGGAAAAAAACCCAAACAATAAAACACAAAATCAACCAAACAAAAAATCCCCAAATCAACCAATGAACAACAACAAAAACAAAAAAATTAAAAACAAACAAACAAAAAACCCATAACAAAACAAAAACCTCACAAACCAATCCCAAGTCAAAACTGTCCCTGAACTTGGGAAAAAGCTTAGCAGCAGAACAAGAATATCAGAGAATTCTTATATTCTCTGCTTCATATTTGGTAATGAGGTAATAAAATTTATGTAGTCATTACGAGAATGCATGCTAAAGACAAGCATTTTAATTTCTGCATAAGCAATGCACATAAAATTCTTCACAAATACAGCTATAATTTTGAATAACAATTAGAATACATTAAAGTTCTCTTGATTGTTTTTTCCTCATATTTTTTCATCTTAATTAATGTAATACAAAAGGAGATTTTAAGCTCTGGTTAATTTGTTTTTCTGAGACAAAGGCACTTGTGCAAGCTTTTTATTGCGCAAAAATGTGAGGGGGAGGTGAATTGAAGAAGCAGTAATATCAATGCCCCTTGAATATCCCATTAAACATTTTTAAATAGATGCTTGGATCTTCTAATTGCCAATATGAAACTGTCTGAAGATTTCATATTTTATATACAGAGACCCTTAACAGTTTTCTTTTTTCATACTCTGACCATACTAAACACTTGATATCCCAGAGGAATTTGCATAAAAATGTCATACCACTCTTCTGAAAAGGGGAATACAGCCCTTGTGAACAAATTTATGAAGGTATCTTGATGTTTAAAAAAGAAGATAAGTAAGATTTAGAAAACATTTAGATGGATTAAAAACCTATCTATCATTGAAGCTAAAAGAATGAAGAACAATAAACTCTTAAACTCATACTGAGTGTACTTTTCTAGCTTTCATCATAGATATATTTAGTAAATTAGAATGTCTGAATTTAGTTAAAAATAAGTCAAGCTATAATATCTTCATATCCCCAGATATCCCAGAAGCCATTGTATGTTTACTTCCTCTGTTAAAATGTAAAGCAGAAATGTGTTCAAACTCTTCTAAAAATGGGAACCATCTTCTTCAAAATGTCCATGTTACATGAAGAAATAGATGATTCATGGAACAGATAATATTTTTTATTGATTTAAACTTAGTTTAATCCTACTATTTCCCAACCAGTATTGTACCAGGACTAGTGTAACTTAAAGTGAACAGAAAATAGTTCAATTTGAAAACAAATAGATTGATGTCTTTTCAACTGATTCCTTCGGGTTCTTCTCCTTAGAATAGCTACCTTCAGCAATAAAAAGGCCAAACCATGAGACTGTTACCTTTCCTCATTGATTAAAAGTGATTCTTTCTATACTTACATCGCTTTGCAAATGCTACCTGGATCACTTTTGTAGGGCCAGAGACTTTTTTAAGCTCTGTTGAGAAATAAATAGCATGTAAGAAAAGGAGATTTGGAATGTCCTTCTTTTGTTGTTTTTTTTTTTGTTTGTTTGTTTTTTTGGAGTTCCATTTCTCCTTTCATGTAATTTTCAAAAGTGTTTTGCACGTTTTTAATTTTTTTACTTCTGCTACCAGGATGTCAGTTTTAACCTGAAAACAACTATATTTTGAATGCTTCCACTTACGCAGTGGCACTGTCTTCCAGAGAATAGATTGTGTGTTGAGCCAGGCATTACCTGCAGGCATTCAGCAAATGTGGGAGTGTCATTGATGAATATATGGGTCACCCAAGAATCTGCTGCTGAGTGTGCCTTCTGACCACATTGCATAAAGATGTGGTGTACAGAAATTGTGAGAAAAGGTTAGATAATATAAAGAGAAACTCATCTGACATTAATAAAAGGATAAAAATAAGGAGAGGAAACCCACTGAAATTAGGTTGTGTGCTTGATCTGATGCTCTGACCTTTGCAAAAGGATGTATTATAACTAAATCTAGTAAAGTATAACTTCACAGTTTCCATCTCATATTAAAAGCTCCAGATATAGGGAAAGGAGAACAGATCAGATGTGCAGTGTTAATGTTACTGCATTTTGAATTTGATATTGCAATATAAAGTGTCTTTTCTTTTCAATGGCATGCTGTTGTGAAATTGAGGATTTTAGAACTCCTTAGTGCCATGCAATAGAATTATTAAGAATTTTAGGATTTTTTTTTTAATGCGACAACAGATACAAAGTTTGTGTGGGGAAAAGAGTGAGTTTATCTAAGTGTTGAACTATAGTACTTTTAAGAGAAAGATCAATATACACTTAATCCTGTTATAGTCGGAAATGGTTTTTCCAAGCACAGCACAATAAAATCAGAAGTAGTTTTTGACCATTTGTATTAAATTTTCACATTTTATTTTCCTATTTTTTTCCAGTTCTCTAAAACATCCTTGTAATCTTTAGTTTGTAGTTTTTTAAGTTATTAGTGTAAGAGATTTATAAGATTCTAATGTAAAAATAAATATAATATTATGGTCGGGGGAAGCATTATAACAAGAATTACATATTCCAGGCTAAAATAAATTATTTTTACAGTTTATTTTATTCTATTTTACCTTTTATTTATGAAAAAGTATGTCAGTCTGCAAGGTAAAGATAATGACTTGTGAAATTACAGAATTAAATGCAATATAAGTATTAATTAATGGTTCTTTTCCCTAATATAAATTATTTTAGAGGAACTGTGTTATGCAAAGCCTGCCATATGTTACTCAGATAACATTAATCCCAAAGTCATATTACAAATAAGCAACACAACGTTTGAAGACTGTCAAGCCTTGTTTTGAAGATGTATTTATGGATTTATTCATACTATACTAGGCAGTTATTTCATTCTTTTCAGGGGAGTAAATGGCTGTGAGGTTTGCTCTGTGCCACTGAAGATAACACTATTTTTATCATAAATTCCAGTGAAAAAAAGAAAAGAAACCCAACAAAAAAACCATCCACAGCCTGTTTGATATTGAGATATTCTAAGTCCTCTCTTCCATTTCACACAGTACGGTCTCTCTTTTTATGCCTGTTATGTAGTTGAATTAAAAGTAGTTTAAAAAGGAATATTTCTAATACTGTAATTTCCAGGTCACTAGGGCGTTCAGTCAGGGAGATAAATCCTTCTTTTCTTCACTTTTTCTGTAGAGTTATTTATATAAAGCTACAATTATTTATAAAAACATATTTTGGTACTGTATGTTTTGTAAATACTAGATCAATAAGTTTGCATTTGTTATCAATACTTTTTTTTTAGGCTGCCTGGAATTAAAAGAAGACACCATTGAAAACCTCCTAGCAGCTGCCTGCCTCCTCCAGCTGCCCCAAGTAGTAGAGGTTTGCTGCCATTTTCTAATGAAGCTTTTGCACCCATCCAACTGTTTGGGAATACGAGCGTTTGCTGATGCACAAGGGTGCACAGAGCTTATGAAGGTGGCTCACAACTACACCATGGTAAGGCAGTTTTGGAATATCTAAATTATAATCTTGTTAATCCTATGTATTCTCTACAAGTAAATAAATGCCTTGCCAGTTTTTGGATTGAAATTATTCTGCATTATATCCCATATTTCTGTGGAACTTTATTTCATAAGTGGTCCTTATGAAACCAAGTGGTGATTCCTACAAACTTCAGTGATGTTATGGCAATTGGCCTTCTATGATGGATGCACTCTTTGCTGGGTCAGAGCTCTCTATAACTTATTTAGATATTGTGCAGGTAATTATAGTAAAGTGTATATAAATCATTATAATACTTTTTAATCACTTTAGTTTAGCTTTTAGAGAAGCTTTGTAGTTGTCACTGTTCTGCATAGGAACACTGTGAAGGGAAGTTTTGTTGGGTAGTGGGTTTGGGGTTTTTTTGTCAAGAATTGTAGTCATCCTTTTAGTCATCTGTGAAGTAGATTAAGACAGGGAGTTCTAGAAATAAGGAATTTTATCTGGTAATATTTAATATTTTTCTAGTTTCATCTGACAGAACAGATATGAACTGAATGTCAAAATTTAACCCGAATCAATGAAGTAGAAAAAAACTACTTATTCATAAATTTTGAATTTTCATAGTTTGAAAAAATTAAAAACATCTGGCTCATGAAATTAAACTTACATAAAGAGTAGATTATATATCCTTTATGGGAAATGATGGTCCCTTTAGGTCTCTACTGAAATTATTATTGAAGTAATAGAGCATGTTTCAATGAATCTCATTCTCTTGTTCAGCATTTATGTCCTTATTTTATTTATTCTTTTCTGTAACTAATAACACATTACAATTCACGGGTTTAACTGTGGTTTTTACCACTACAGTTCAGGTAATTAAACCCATGTTACACTTCTGGAGCGAGTTCTGTGATTTCTCTGTATTACAGGTCCAACCTAGTCAGTTAAACCACCTTCTGTCAGTAGGGAGAAATATGCTGTCAGAGAGCATTCATGTGATCTTCTTTCGAATGAAATTGTATAAGGAATGAACAGATGTGTTTTGAAAAAATCCAACTTTTTTATCAATGTATTTCTTAGATTTATACATTACTTTTATATTTTCAATTTGCTTTGTTGTATAAACATAAGGAAAGCAGAGGAAAACATTGATTTCAAAAATTTTTCAAACTGCTTATGATTATTTAAAAGTACTTGCTGAGATATTTTTGGGTGAATGAAATTACTCATTTTAGTACATTTGAAGACTTGTGACTAATAAACATCTAATGTATCACAAAGTTCATAAAGATCTGTGCCATGTCTCAGATATTGAGTTTATAATTTATTATTCTTTTAATGTTGTGACATAAAATCTCAATTATGTGTAATGGGAAAATCACCAACAAAAGATGACAGATCATAAAGGAAATCAGTTGTAATTAATAAGCAAGCTTTGATTTATCTTCAAGGGCATTTGCAAGCATGCACAAGTTTTTCTCTTTGCAAGAAAAACACATAATCACCATGAAATGACTTTTTTTTTTCTGACCAGTGGAAACATAACCCTAAAAGATAAGCTTCATAGTGTGTGGTATTTTCATAGGCATTGTTTTACTTTGTTTAGGTGTGAGTCAGCTCACATCTATTTGACTTAGTTTTGTGTTAAAGTGTGTGGAAGACCAGTTGTGAGTGGGGAAGGAGTGTCTTATTGCCTATCTTCAGTACAGCACTTACAATCAAAGAGAATCTACCTAAGAGAAAAGTGATTAGTTCTTCTACATGGATGCATAACCAGGAAAAACACAGTTCAAGGAAGATAACCTGAGGAGTGTGATAGAGGAACACCAGAGACCTGAGAATGTGAAGAAAGGGGAGGAAAGTGATGAGTGCAGGCAAAGAGCAGATGCATAGTCTCTGAGGTGACAGAAAGCATAATTTTTTCCTTCAGACTCCAGGACAGTATTATGGACTGTGATGAGGGCAAATATGAAGTAGGGCAAGAGGGAGTTTGTCAACAAACTCCTCCAGAGGAATTGAGGGAACTGCTGGCTAAAAAAAGGATGGAAAATTCACTGTTTCATTAAAAAATAGTTCTCTTGCTTTCCAGAGAACTTCAAGGCCCTTTCTTTAAAGCTTTTCAGTGTGCTTTTTTTAAGAATTCAAAGTGGAGTATCTCAACTTCTAGCTCTGTGAATCTTCTTCCACAGTGTCACTGCAAAACCTTGTTGTGAATAGGAAGATATAGTTCTCCCTTAACTCTGGACTCTTGTGCAGTTCTTTGCTAGAGATAAAAAACCCCAAAGAAGTTCTATACCTCAAATAGTTCTATACTGATGTGGGAATGTGGAGCAAGACAAAGATTTTCAAAAAATCTTGCAAAAGTAGACTTAGAGGTGTGGGTTATATGATAGGTTGTGTAATAATTTTGAGATATGATTCAAGTTAAACCTTATCTTGGAATAATTTTGCATTTTAGCTAATTACATAGTTGAAATTAAATATTCAATAATTCATTTAAAAAAAACAAGTAATAAAACAATAGTTCTCTGCGTGCATTATACCTGGCAAATGTTATACAACTTTTCTTTATCAATTTCTTTCAAGTAGAAAGTAATTCACAATTGTCTTCCCAATAGCATTTTAATGAAAATCAATATATTTTCATGAAATAGTCTGCTTCATTGAGTCTCCATAAATGTTTCAATCTTCATTTTTCAAAGAAATCTGCTTGCCTAGTCTTAGACTTGGTAGAAGTTCTAAATTACACTGTTGTTATATACGACTCGCTTTCTGCTTTCACATAACACCTTATGAGGGCAAGACATTTGAGCTTGGAAATTTCTTTATACTGAAGAAGAAAAATCTCCTAAAGAGCAGATCAATTAATTTAAGAATCTTGATGACAGGAGATATATAATTTCAAAAAAGTTTTCTGTCACATTGGATTACTTCTATTTCCCTAACCCTCAAATCTGTGGAAACAAAGAATACAAAGTTTTTATTTGCATAGTGCTTGCAGGTTGCCCTATCTAATGTAAATAAAATTTGTTAACTATAAAGTTATACATACCTTTCCATGAGCAGAGGTATAATATCCCTGGTGTTTACTGGCATATTTAGTCTTCAGTTTCAAATGTCAAATTTTTATTTTGGAATGCAAAATCTGAGCAAGTAGGAGCAAATGTGTTCATAGAAGAGAGGAGAAAGTGATGAAATGAAGATGAGAAAAGCAGTGAAAGAAAACCAGACATTTGAAAAATCTTGGAAAGTACATTTGCCATATAGCAAAAAATGAGATTGGTGGAAGAAAAAAAGGAAGGTAGATTTAAAAAAAATTTGGTGAACAAAGAACAATGGAGATTTCTATGTTTCCATTCCCTGTACTTTTTAGAAATGGAACTTGGATGGCATAATTTTAAATGAAAGCTTTACAAGGAAAAAGTTAATAAGAGAAAAAAAAGTAAATTGTAATTAGTTTCTTTTTTAGCATGTCAGATTTAATGTAGTTTGTTTTATTTCTGAGGTATGAAGATGCCCTGCCAGTGTTTTATGGCATGATTTTTATTTTTTAAATTATTTTTAATGAATCTGCTAATTTAAATGGCAGTACAAATATCCATGTCTCTTGATTTAAGAGTTCTGTACTTCTTAATTGCAATCTGGGTTGTTACTAGCTTGTCAATTTCTGAAAGCTTTCAATCTGCAGAACCATATGTCTGATAAGTTTAAATTTCTAGTTTATTGCCAGAGTTAAGTTAGATGATAGGAGAGTGAAATGCATGTGTGATGTCTTTAAAAAGAAAAACAAACCATAAAAGCAGCAAAATGGAACATATTAATAAGCTGAAGCAAATTATTTATTCTAGCAAGCATTTTTAGTGACAGTTCTTTATTCTTCTAGTTTTAAGAGGCTTCATATGTAGGGAAATTCACCTCTAAAGTCCACAATTTATCAGCTTGACATACTTGTCAGAAATTTAAGTCATACTGTATGGACTTATCTGTCTCTTTAGAAAACAGAGTAAAGTGTAATTTGAAATTTGTGATGGCCACCTCATTGGGATGCAATTATTTTAAAAGTAGAAAATGTTTTCAAATATGCTCGAATTTGAACCATTGTGTGTTTATTGTTGAAGGTTTGTAACAGATCATACTAGATTAATGGACTCTGTGGCTTTAATATACCATTAGCCCTTCTTACAACAACTACTTTGCTACATCGGTAAATATTGAAAGAGGAAAAATAAGTCATATTTTTCCTTAAAAAGATAATTGCAGTTTGGTTTTAAAGCCTGGCAAATTAAAAAAAAAACCAAAAACTTAGTATGGTTTTGAATACAAATGTAATTTGCTTCTCTCTCCCAGTAAAGGCCATGGTTCTGCTTGTTTGCAATGTATAGATAAATGTTTGAAATTGAAATTACCTTCCAAGATATAGTACCATATTCTTCATCTCATTATCATGCCATTTGACTCAAACCTGATTGCTTCAAAAAGAAAATTGAAACACCTCATAGATACAGATATTTAATCTGTCAGTGCTTCACCTCTCAGGAAACTTCACTTAAACCTCAGTGATCATTTTGCATCTTGAAACTGCAGTTTGAGAGTTGAAATGATAGAGCTTGTTCCCTATTTTTATTTCACCATGTTTCAAAATGAATTCCTAAACATAAACTTGTAAAATCTTCAAATTAGTTTGATGCACTGAGCAGAAGAATAGCCATAAATAAAAATTCCTTGACCAGAAGAACATAAATGAATAAAGTGATTGATGTGTCTGTAACTCAGTCATAATGTTGGCAATATAAAGGACCCTAACATACGTTACAGTTCCAAGCCTGGGAGATGCAGAATGTTTGCAAGTGCCTTTGAATGAAGAGATAGGAGGTGTTTAGCTTCTCAGAGATTCAGTTCTGTGCTTTATACTGCAAGGGTCATTAGTCCCAGCACAACAAAACATTATTCAAACTTAATTATGAGCACGTAAGTAATCTCAGTGGCATGTACTGACTCTATATGGACTCTTTAATTTACTGAGAATTCTGATTGTACTGCAGATGGAGAAACCGTTTTATTTAGTCAAAGCGTATGCCTTGTGCAAATTTTTTAATGATCTTTTATGGCGAAGAGCTTCAGTGATCATTTTATTTGTTATGTTTATTATTGAGGTTACAAAATTCCACAGTTAAAACCTGTTGGGCTGGAGTGGGGGAAGAGTGATATGTATACCTTTCCTTTCCATTTACAAGTTTATCCTGAAGCATATTGAAATATTGTAATGTTACTCCTTATTCAAATTAAGAAAAATATTATTGATATATTGATAGATGGTCATAACAGTTATTAATGTGTTGTAGTTGCACATTCAGATATCAGGGGTTTATTTCAGTGTTAGTGTAGCTTTAACTAAAGTCAGACTACAAGTGAGGTAAAAAAAACATCTCTAGCATTACAATTTAGCAGTTCTTTAATGTTATGGTAAGGAGTAGTGTTCCTCAATTTTGTATTCCCAGTAAATCACTCCAGACAGTGTGCTGCTCACTCACTTCCCTTTTTGTCTCCCCCTCCCCCTGCAGCAGGACTGGAGAGGAGAACTGGAGGCACAAAAGGTAAAGATCATAGGTTGAGATAAGAACAATTTACAGGAAACAGCCATGAGATAAGAAAAGGAACACTAGCAGCAACAATACTATACAAGTGACAAAGTGTACAAGAAGGAGGCAAATGATTCACGTGTTCACCTCAGAGAAACCCCACAATACTCAACTGCTCCATCTACCACGCTACCTGACCTTGGGAGCTTTTCCCAAGTCCCTGGAAAATGGTATGAGGTTATATAGAATAACCTCCAGGTCCTAGCTACCCCTCCTCTTGGCTACTGCAACAATTAACTCTGTCCTGGCTGAATCCTGTTCTGGCAGATTAACATCATATATGTACATGGTCATAGGGTTCCTTTCTACTATTTGATATAACTGATCACATGCTGCTCAATAGACACTGATCAGATAAAAGCTTTTTAACTTAAAAAAGTACTTTGTTTTGACCACTTTGACCTCTTTAACAGTACATTGGTGTCATATGGATAAATAGACAATGAGATGGATGGAAAGCTGACTGGACAGAGAGGCCCAGAGACTTGTGATGTGTAGTAAAAAGTCCAGTTGGTGATCAGTAAAGAGTGATGTTCCTCAGGGATTGTTTCAGGGTGCAACCATGTCTAGCAACATTATTAATTAATAGATGATAGGATGAAGTTCTCTCAGCAAGTTTGCAGATATCATCAAACTTGCAGGAGGTGATGATTGATATGTTTGAGGACAAGGCTGCTATTTAGAGGGCATGCTGAAGCAATGGGCTGAAGGCACAAAATGACCTCCAAGATCAAGTCCTACCTTCAAATAAATACCACCATAAACCATGTCACAAAGTGCCACTTATACTTGTTTTTTTAATACCTCTGGGGATAATGACTTCACCGGTTCAATGGAGAGCCTGTTTCAAAGCTTCAACACTTTCAGTGAAGAAATTTTTCCTGATATCCAACCTGAACCTCCCTTGATGAAACTTGAGGCAGTTTCCCTCTCATTGTCCTGTCTCTAGTTGCTTGGGAGAAGATGCCAAACTCCACCTCATATAAGCTCCATTCAAGTAGTTGCAGAAAGCACTAACATCTCCCCTGAACCTTCTTTTCACCAGGCTAAACCATCCCAGTAACCCCAAGGGGATTTATGTTCCAGACTCTTCAATAGCTTTTTTGCTTTTTGACCACTCATCCCCAAGCCTGCAGTGTTCCTTGGGGTTATTGTGACCCAAGTGCAGGACCTGCATTTTGCTATGTTGAGCCTCACACCACTGGCCTTGGCCCATTGATACAACCTTTCTGATCACTCTGCAGAGCTTTTCTACCCTTCAGCAGATGACGCTCCTGCACAACATTTTGTTTTCTGCAAACTTACTCAGAATATACTTGATTCCCTCATCCAGATCACCAATAAAGGTATTAAAAAGGCCTGGTCCCAAAAGTGAGAAACATCATGAAGTTCAGCAAAGGGAAATGCAAAATCCTGCAATCTAGGCATAAATAACCCCATGTACTGCTAAAGGTTGGGGAGCACCTTTCTAGGAAACAGGTCTGCAGAAAAGGACACCAAGTTGAGCGTAAACCTGCAATGTACCCTTTCTGCAAGAAGGCCATCGAAATCCTGGGGTGTACCAGTGAGAGTGAGAAAGTTGAAGAAGTTGATCCTTCCCAATTTGTCACCCATGAGAACAAATATAAAGTTGGGGTGTACCAGTGAGAGTGAGAAAGTTGAAGAAGTTGATCCTTCCCAATTTGTCACCCATGAGAACAAATACAAAGTCTTGTGTCTCCTTTTGTATTCCTCAGTACAAGAGAGACATGGATATAATGGAGTTAGACCAGGGGAGGTCACCATGCTGGCTGGATGCAGGAGCAGTGTGTGAGGGAAGTCTGAGGAAGCTGGGCCTGATGAACCTGGTGTCCTGAGGGACACCTTACTGCTCTCTGCATCTTCATGAGTGGGGGGATACAGACAAGAAGGTGCCA